>JASCZW010009827.1:0-40144 GCA_034211315.2 Aedes japonicus
TTGATGGTCACAATATCGTTTGGAAGGGACTAGGCAGATAACTTATCTCAGTTAATAAATGTTGGTTATGGCTGAGTTTGCCACCAAGTACTCGGTTCCTATAGCCCTTTCAGGAGCTAGGCGTAGATGGTCAACTGATCTCTAACCGTAGATGCTCGAAGCCGATCTGGTAGGGAGCAATCGATTTGACTTTGACTTAGGTCGTTTGACGACAGCTGATCGATAAGATTTGATGAATTCTCTGTCGAGCGACCTGCAAAGGTCAAATCGCTTGCTCCCTACAAACTGAGCTCAACCGAAACGAGTTATTTCTTAAGTCCTCGTGTTCTCTCCGTGTCGAGTTTTGTTTTTAAAAACAAATTAAAACTAACTCGCGTCGCGAAAAACGAGCGTGTTCGAGGGTGAAAATAGAATAGAAATATGTAAAAATTTATGAAATAGCTGGAAAATTGTAAGAATATTAAAGATGATGTAATATGGAACCCGTGCGTCGCATTCAAACTAATCTAGAGTGCTGTGACCGTGTGAAATGCTCTGCACTTGCCAAGGTCAACTGAGGCAATTTGGTTGACTATTCTGCAATCGGTACAAGTGATTTTTATTAAACTTTAAATCGGCGGTGTGAAAATAGTGATTTTAGTGACAATTTTCTGAAAAATAGTGACTTTTGGATGCAAATAGTGACTTTTTTGTGACAAGACTCAAAATAGTGACCAAGTCACTATAAAATAACCTGCTAACAGCCATGTCCTTACGTCAATCAAGAATAACAGCAGTCAAGCAACTGTTTCTGAAAGGTTAGTTCAGAATAGCTCAAAGATTAGATTGCTTCTTTCTGTTTATTCAGAAACCAAGTAGCTCGGAAGACAGTTATTCGAATACTCCGAACATGCCGCCACAACCAGATCAGCATCAGCTGAGAAAACTATAAAGCGTTATATCAACAATCAATTGGAAAGTAGCGACTCAGAATTGGCTCAATGTTGTAGAACTTCTTGGTCTCAAGTGCACCTTGCAATACATTCTTGCGCTGTTCGGTACTAGAATCTTTGCTTTTGTTTTGATTCACTGTGTTTTCTGACACAGGAGCTCTTCGATGTGAGTTATGTTTTAGGGGTGATTCATTAATCTTGATACCGATGTGCTGGTACTTCCTGAGCCACAAAACTATATCCACTTTCTTCATGACTGTCGTCCGCTGGTTGTATCGCTCAGAAAATTTCAAACCTGGTATACTTTTGGAAAATCAGCAGTAATGACACTAAAAGTCATGGAAAGTATTCACAGGAATGTGCGTGATTGCCAAATGACAATCCGCTGACTTGATCCCGGAACAATCACTCCGGATCTGTTTCTCATGTGCCACGGATGGCTAGAAAACGATTTGAATTGAACCCTAACAAAATAGGTGCCAAAGTTCTTGGAATCGTTCCAGAAAAACGTTTACCACTTCCGGTCACTTGGCTTCGGATTGGCCAGTTCAGAGTAGATTCTTATGAGACCACGGATGGCCAGAAAATTATTTGAATTGTATCTGGAATTGTTCCAGAACAAAATTTCTTATCGTTATCGCTACATCCGATGACTTGACCAGTCTAGCGCAAGAAACGCGAATCAAGTTTTCTTTCACAATAACTTTCCATTTGCATTGTCGGGGTCCATATTTTGGATGTTGAATGTACAAATAACAAGCAGAAATATATTTCAGTGAGAATTCAAACTATATTCGAGAAATGAAATAAAGTAGAAAAATTAAGTTCAACATTTATTTCTGCACTCCTGCATATGGGGCAGGCGCCATTTTATTGAACCCTTGCGGCTCCATCATGTTCTGCTGAATTCAAGCAAAACAATGCATTAGGTCCTAAGTAACAATGAGAGACTCTCTTTGTCGACTTTCTCTTTGGCTCCTACGGCTATGTAGAAACATGTTCAACTATTTTCAACATACTGTATCGGTAGTATCACAGTGTGATACTACTGGATTCAGTACGTTGAAAATAGTCAGCAACATCGTTTCATACGACAAGCCGTTAGAGCCAAAGAGAAAGTCGACAAAGAGAGTCTCTCATTGTTACTTAGGACCTAATGCATTGTTTTGCTTGAATTATAGAAGTCGAGTTGAGCAACTCGACTCGACACTTGCCATTGTCGAGTCGAACAAGAGTGCGCATTACAAAAGCCGACTGAACCTGATCTAGCCGGCATCTAAACTCGACTGTAAACCATTGTGTTGAAATTTTTCAAAATGTCATTGAAATATTACAGCATGCAATAGCTCAGGACTTTCATCAATTTAGCTGTCATTTTTGACAGCCGAAGAAAAGAAATTGATGTTTTCACTCTTGTTTTGTAAATAACACTACCGTTTTTGTTTTTCGGAAAACTTCATTGGGATGCTGTTGCAAAGTTTGAAGTATTTTCCGAAGAAGTGGTTATTTAATATGTGGACAAAGATGATTCACAAGAGGAGTTATTATTGTGTTATCAATCGCTTAGTTTTTGCCAGCAATATTCTCATAAACATTTAGTATTCAAAGATTGCTATATAGCTATCAATGCTGTTAATATTCATCTCAACCCAATGCGATTCATTTGCCGATAACTCATTTCAGAAGCCAATATTCAAATGATCACATATGACAAAACTGTTGTGCCAGATTATTTTCATAAATTTGTCTCACTATGTATTGCATTACTATAAAAACAAAAACAAGAGCGCAATATTGGAATATTCAAATGATATTAGTCATTGTCATTTGAATGTAACAGTAAATATAACACGTTCTATATACCAGTTAGGACAATGCACTGATAGACGAAGTTGTAGAATAAGCCAAGAGCCAATTTTACACTATATTAATAAGTTTAGTTTCTGAAACAAGTTTTCGCTCACTTCAACGATTTTATTTCGAAATTCTCTGACATTTTTGGTAAAGCATTCAAACATTTTCGTAAGCTTCTATAACCTTAAATGGGATATTTTTGCGAATCTAGATTTTTATTTTAATAATTGGAGGATTATTTGAGTTTTGGAAGAGTTCTCGAACACTTCTTTAATGCGTTGATTGACTTCATAATCTTTTTTATAATTCTCTGGTCAGGAAAGTTTTTTGTATCTTCCAAATCCCTTAAACGAGGCGAGATGGAAACCAAGAATTTGAAATTTCTACATGAGTTTTTGTCCTAGCTCATAGGACGATGCGAACGATTATGAAGATGGTATGTACCTTATTTTAATATGGCGTCATGAGCAATAAATATCATTATGGTAATAAGAATGATTTTTGAATAGACTGCTTCATCGATGTGTCTCTTGAATTTTAGGGACAGATGTTCTGCAAAGCTCTTTGCTATAATTCTGGAAAGTTTCCTCCTGAACTTCTTGGCAGTCACTTCTGATTTTCTTGAAAAAGGATGGTCCATTAATTATGTCACGCAGTAAGAGGAGAGGAGGGGTTTGGGAAAACGTGACGATCCATACAAAAAAAATGTGAAGGTCCATACAAAAAACGTGACAAGGGGATGGGGGGCCCCCCGTTATAAAAAGTCTCTTATTGCGTGACATAGCTAATGGACGTTCCCAAAACAGAAACTTTTGGTAAATTTTTTTCAGACTCTAGTTACTTTCTAAACTTCTAATAAGTCCCATCCTGAACTGTGAAGACGCTTTGTCAAAACTTTGAGAAAGTTCTTTCAGGAATTTCTTAGAAAATCGCCTTCAAGTTGTAGGAAGTTTCTTCCTGAAATTCTGAAAAGGCCTGTTCTGAACCTAAGGGAAATTTACTTCCGAACTTCGGAAAAGATTGTTCCTGGATTTCTGTGAAATTCCTGCTTGAAAGTACCCGCTATACTTCTGAATAGTTTTTTTCCTGTTTTTGTCAGTCCAAACCTGAAGTTTTAGTAATATCTGAATTTCGAGAAAGCTCATTCTCAAATCCTGGTATGTTCAACTTCAGGAAAGCAGTTTAGCACTTCTGCGTAGTGCCAACTATACATTTGGAATATTTCTTCCAGATTTCTGAACTTTAAAGATGTTCTTTCCTGGAATTTTTGATAAGTTTCTGTTTGAGTTTATATGTAGTGCCATCTCTGGTAAGTTTTTTTTACTGAAATTTTAGGATATTTTTCTCTAAGCTTATGCTTTTAAAACATCTGAACTCCAAGGAAAATGGGATTGAAAATCCGTTCAAAACTTCTAGGAAAATACCCCTCAAATTTGGTGGAAGTTTCTTCCTGAACTTCTGAGACGTCGTCTACTGAAATTTGGGAATTTTTCTCCTTAACTTCGGGGATGTTTGTTCTTGGACTTCTGATAATTGTTTGCTCAAACGTCAAGAAAGTATGTTCCAATGCTTCTGATATGATTCTATCTGGTCATCGGAGAAGATTCTTCCTCAATTTCAAGAAATCCTGAAATTCTGAAACGTTCTCTTTTAAACTCCGGGAAAGCTCTCTAGCACTTCTGGGAATTCATTTCCACTTCACCTTTTTTTAAACACTTTTACGCGCGTATAAGTAGAACGATTGTTATTGGTAAAAAGGCCCTAAAATTTACCCAGTTTTGGTGCATCAAGGAAGGCCTTAGCATTAATCCATCAAAAAAAGTAATTGTACCTTTCACTAGGAAAAGGAAGTTTAGTCTAAAAGCGTTTCAGCTAGGAGGATTAAAGATTCATCTCAGTGAACAGGTTAAATACTTAGGAGTGATACTGGATGCCAAACTGAACTGGAATGCTCATCTTGAGTGTGTGATCGGTATGGCAACCAGTGCGTTCTGGATTTGCTCAAAAGCATTTGGCAGAAAATGGGGTCTGAGACCTAAAATGATAATGTGGATTTATACATCCATAATACGTCTAAAAGTAACGTATGCTTCTCTTGTGTGGTGGCCAAAAACAAAAGAGGCTACTGCACAGAAAAAGCTTGCAAAACTTCAACGGCTAGTATCCATTGCTATAACGGGAGCGATGCGCAGCACTCCATCAAATGCGTTGAATGCAATTCTAAATCTGCTTCCTTTGCACGAATACGTGCAACTAGAAGCGGATTAGAGTATGCTTAGACTTAATCGGTTGAAAAATTTCATGTCTGGTGATTTAGTCGGTCACCTGAGCATTTTACACAGCTTTCAAAATGAATGGAGACTGGATGAAACCTGTGGAAAACCATGACATCCCTTACAAGATATGTGAAACGTAACGTATAGATTGGGAAGTCGAAGGTCCCACTGTTTGTCATGGCTCCATAAAATTCTTCACAGATGGCTCAAAAATTGGAACAAAAACGGGAGCAGGAATCTTCGGCCCTGGGGTAGAAATCTCAGTAGCGATGGGAAACTATCCAACGGTTTTCCAAGCGGAGATCTTTGCTATAATAAAAGGTGTTAACGTTTGTCTGAAGAGAAAATATAGATAGGCAAATATTTGTATTTTTACAGACAGCCAAGCGACACTCAAAGCGTTAAGTAATAATAAATGTACATCCAAACTTGTCTGGGAATGCATTCTTTCATTGAGAAAGGTGTGCCAAGAGAACTCGGTATATTTATTCGTGGTTCCGGGACACTGTGGCATTGAAGGAAATGAAAGGGCAGACGAGCTTGCTAAACAAGGTTCAAAAGTACAGTTTATTGGCCCAGAACCATTCTGCGGTATATCATACTGTGCTATAAAAATGGAATCAAAATCTTGGGAAGAGCAAAGGGTGATGACCAATTGGTTGTTCACCACAAAGTGTGTTCATTCGAAAAGGTTTATAATTCCAAATGTTTCAATTAGTAAAAAGCTTCTGGAGCACAATAAGAGAGTTCTTTCTACCTATACTGGCCTAGTAACCGGGCATTGCCAGGGTAGATATCATTTGAAAAACATTGGCCAGGTTCAGAATGATATCTGTCGTTTCTGCAACATGGAACGTGAAACCTCGGAACATCTGCTTTGTAGTAGTGATGCTTTGTACAAGAGCAGACTTAAATTTCTGTACAGTGGCTAAATGCAACCAACAGAAATTTGGACTGCAAAAATCCTGGAAAGGTGGTGGGTTTTTTAAACTCAATTTTGCCTGACTGGGAGACGTGGCTTAGGCTGGTCACTTGACAAATGGTGATCTAGATTTAAGATGCGAATTAGAATAGTGAACAGGGGTATACCACAAAAGTTCAACTCAGTGGACGCAGTGGTTTTACGCCCCAACAAAAAAAAATTAAGAAAGAAATTGGAAAACTATGAAAATTTACATTACACTTCACTTGATCACTTTTTCTTTAAAATAAAAAAACTGAAACACTTTTTAATTTATCAGTCAACGCGAGCAAATTTCGTTAAATAGCGCAGACTTCATCAATTTCTTCTGGGAAGTTTAATTTATGGTTTTGGGAAGTTTCTTCCGGAACTTCTGGGAAGTTCTTCTCCGAACTTCAGAGAAGTTCTCTCCTGAACTTCTAGGACGTATCGTCTTTAACTTTTAAGAAGTTTGATCCAGAATTTTCGAACAACTATTAGCAGTGCTTTCTCTGGTTAGTTTTTTTCCTAAAACTCTAGGATTTTTTTCCTGAACTGCTGGGTAGTTCCATCTTGAATTTCTGGGAAAAACTCCAGAGTCTCCAGAGTTCCAAACTTCTACAAAGTCTTTTTCCCTTAACTTTTTCCTGAAGCTCTGAGAAGTCCTCTCCTGATTTTTGGGGAAGTTTTCTCCTGCACGTCTAGGAAGTATTAACTTAAACTTCGGGTATGTTTGGTACTGAGTTTTTATGAATATTCCTGTTTCAACTACTAAGAAGTGCTTCCTATAATTCTGAGATTTTTTCTACCTTTGAAGAATTTATGGTTTCGATGATGTATCTTCCTGAACTTCTAGAAAGTATCTTTCTGAGACTCAGAAAAGCCTGCTTACGGATTTTCTAGGATGTACCCTTAATTCTGGGTAGTTATTACTATACTTCTAGGAATCTAGGACTAATTTCATAAACCACTTAACTCGAGGATGAATTTCCAAATAGGTATTAACGAGATATGAGATGTCACAAAGTTTCAATAGCCTTATATAAAAGCTCATTGAAATATCATGTTTTGAAATCGAAAAAGGCCTCTCTGTTCCCTGTTGGACACATAACGGTTAAACTACATGATTTTCGGATAATGTTATCCATGCATCATTTACTATACTCCCTCAAACATAAATACATTCTGATGATAAACCATACCTGTATTATATCCTGCTCGTGCTCCCACTGCTGCTGCCGCCTTCTGCTGCGATGTCGTCTTTTGCAGCTGTCAATATTGTTATTTCGGTTATCACCACTCACTCACTGCTCAAGCTGCTTAGCCTACTTTGCTTTTGTGCGTCAAAATATGCTCCACTCTATTTCACCAACATGAGAGAAAAAATACCAATAGGTAATCCAATCCCAACTGAGCTTCTGCTCTTCTATCTGTGTTCTTGCCAAATCCACCTCCTTTCCGCACTGCTTTATTATAGACCTTAAGCAGATATACGAATGATACTTGCCGAAAACGTACACAAAACAACACACCCCGTCAGAGAAGCACTAGGCAACCTCACAATAAATACTATCCGCCGGTTCGCTTATCTCAAGGCTTAAATCGTCCTTCACCTCTACCTGTATCCGCTCAAACGCCAATCTCGTTTACCCCCCGTTTTCCGCATTTGTTTTAAATTCCGGTGGTCCCGGCTTTCGACAACCCTTATCTGTTCCATTCACTGCCAACTACGATGGCAACACAACTTCATTTTATGGATGAGCAAACACCTCCGTATTTCTTTTCGGCATGCAACTTCTTATTTTCGGTTTTATGGCTGCCGGGGCGCACCAATTTTTCACTTGCTCTTCCCGTCGAACAAATTTTCCTATTTCTTCAGGATTTTGTTGTGGCTCGTCTTCCCTAAACAAAACGAAACAAACAAGCAAAGTATTCTAAGCCCACAAGATCCCATCGTAGCACAAATGGGATGCAAGGCGCTGAAAGTGAGCCGGAGCGGCAGTCAGTGGTTTTCCAATCAACTTTAACGTTCGTTCAGTCGGAATTAGTATGAGTTGTCTTCTCCCGGTTCCGGTTTTCTGCTGATGATGTGTTCTGCCGGAAAGTGGAAGCATTCTTGGGGATTCAAGTGTTTGGGACGTCGGGCATGCGGGTGGAGTGAGTGCGGTTGGGGCTTGGGCAGAGGGGGATGGCAAAAGACGATGCTAAGAATAATATTTATTGAACGAGAAATTGAATAACTTTGGGGCTTTTACTTCGGCTGACCATGGATGAGGAAAATTGGTTTCGACATGCTGGCTTTCATGAGGATTGTTTTCGGCTCGTTTCGATTTTCCTGCGGGGGTGGCTCCGGGCGGGGAAGGAACTTTCGTCGAAACTTTTCCCAGGAATGTTTTCTATCGTTTTGGGCAGTCGGTCTTAAGTATTGCCTTTATTGGTCATATATTTCCCGTGTCAAGTAATCAGTACATTACTGATATGAATGTTTGATTACTTTTAATCAAAATACCTAACATGGCTTTGACGACAATTTACTAGGTTAATCTTCATTTACGATAAACATTCACCCATCTGAACCAATCATTCGTAAAACTTACTGCCACTAACCAAGTGCTGTATCATATTCAAAATCGCAATAAACAGAAGCTGCGTTGACCGGGTGACTCGCTTCGATTAACATTGCCGTGAAGGACAGAATCATAATTGCGATCAATTAAAAATAATAATCACCATGGTAACCGAAGCCGAATCACCATATTCATGACATGCTGCTCGTGGGTTTTTTTGATGTGCTACAATTTCGCAACCCGCCGCAACAACAATCAACGCTGATGGATTTCATGGTTTCGTTTTTACGCGCTTGCTTGTTTACAGGGTTTGAATACGCGACGGAAACACGATTTCATTTCATTTTTTTTTTTTTGCGAGGCGTTGTAAAGTTGATCGCATAAACGTGCCAAACGCGTATGGTGTCGTTCTAACCTTACTCTTGGAAGCCATTGTAGGATGGCATAGATTATTGGAACATTCCTGAATGCGGCACGCCCTTTTTTGTGAATATTGAAATCGAGATAACCAAGCCATAGTTGCAATTTAAAACCGGAACGTATTTTTTTTTTCGATGAATCAATCCGTTCGAAATAATTGCAAGCAGGATAGAATGTGTTTTTTACGGATTTAAAACGCATTCTAACAGTCTTTCCAATGCCCGAGAAGAGTAGTTTTGTGTTCGTATAGTGAATGCACAGTATTGCCCCTTGCGCCCAAAATTTTACTGAAATTTCAGGGCCATCTTCGGCGCTACTTCGGTTGTTTGATAAATCTTATTGGTGACTTACACTTTTTTATGATCCAAAGAATAGTACGCTTAAAACGCGAACCAAATTATACAAACCACCGAAGTGTCGTGAAGGATGGCGCTGAAATTAGAGTACAACTTTCGGCGCAAGGGGCAATATCTTAGGCATTAAAAACAATGCGATTTTCGTGGGATTACCCTGCTTATGAGCATTTCTCTGCCAAATGAGCAAATGACTGAACTCGACCCTCTCCGATTTGGATGAAACTTTGCACATGTCTTCGGAATTGGTGACGATGGATTTTCCGCCGATTAAGGGAATTTTTTGACTCAAGACAAATTTTTCAAAAGGGCGTATGTGTTTTGTCATGCGTATTTTTCAAAATTCAACTCGAAAACCGTTGGTTGTAATAAAATTGCGTCTGAGAAGAAGTTGTAGTTGATTAATTTGACTTTTTGAAAAAAATATGTACACTGTAAAAAAAAAAGTTTTTCTTCAAAAGAAATCAAAAATTAAACTTATAAATCAATTAGCAAATCTGTCCAACGTACGATTTTTATATTTTTTTTTAAAAGGCTTTGAGTCATAAGAAGAAGAATAGAAGTTGTTCTACGATGGAGCAACTTAAGATAAAAAAGTTCTCAGAAGTAAGAAAAGTTCATTTTTTTGCTAATTTGTTGTTTTTGCATAAATAACCATATTTTAATAATAAAATACGATTTTTTTAGTGATTTTAAACATAAATGCTCTTGGTGAGCATCATTCTAAATGTATCCGTTTTCGAGATAATTTGAAATTAATGTCGAAAAAATGGCTTTTTCCATGAAAATATCCCTTTTTCAAATGTTAGTCGTGATTGTCCATCTGCAAAAGTATTCTTTTCAAATTGTACATAAAATTTTCTACAGTATACCTTTTATTACCGAGAATACTAGACAAACTGATTCCTGATATTTACTGTAGGTAACACGACAAAATTTGCTGCTTTTACTTACAGTATATTATGAAAACCTAACCCGAAACAAAAATAATTAGTATGCATGTTAGTGTACAAGCGTATTTTGTTCAGGTAGAAACATAATGTATTTATTAGTTAAACTGTTTATACCAGTAAGAATACAATTGTTACGCTCATTTATACCTATTCATGCATTCCCTTTTGCGTTGACAGAAAATATTATTTACATGCATACCCCTGCACATACCAATATTTCAAAAAAGTACCTTCAGTGCGTACCTAGTACGTATAAAAAGGATTACATTACAAAGTCATGACATCAGTTTAACAGTGTCTTTCATAAGTAGCGTAAGGTGTAAAACGATTTGAAATGGAACTCGAAACAAAGCATTGTTGTAAACCTTTTCGTGAAATCGGGAGACGGTGTTCGCCTAAACTTAGAAATTTAACTGACAAGTTAATTGAAAAACTTTTATCCATGCAGTGTACGGTCCATATGGACACGTCATTAAGAATTTGTGATTCATGTCGGTTATATTCGCATCGTCGTAATCCTGTCGAAAGAGTGGAGCAACCAGAAAACGGTGGACATGACGAAGCACCAACCACATCACGGAACGATTTGGAGGAAATACCATCGGCAGCTTCTCAGGACAATTACCTCGGCATCTTCTCAGGACAGTGACCTACCGGATTATTCCAGGATACACAACATTGAGTTATTCAATAATGGAATTGCAGGAATAAATGTGTCTCCGATATCCATTAGAGAATTTAAAAACGATAAATACCGTCGGCAAAAATTTGCCGAAATTGTAGCAGGTATTAGAAAATATCTATTCAGCTTACCACCACAAGAAGAGTCGAACATGAACATCCAATAACAAGTGCGAAAACTTTGTATGATTGGGCTATTAAGAGAAATCAAGAAAATTTCACAAAAATATCATTTTGCTATGTTTCACAAGAAGAATATGAAGAGGGAGCTGCATAATGGGGTGGTAGTTATCAGCAAACAAAAATGATTCCTGGTACACAGAAATATCACTCCTTCATTCCAGTTGCAGAAAACAAAATCGCTGCGAAAATATTTTCAACTGACGAAATACTGAGTTTTCATAATATTTATAGGAATGTTAGGAAATAGTGTTTGTAAAAATGTAAATACATTTTTTTAAAAATAGTAGAAAAAAAAAACTCAAAATTTTTATTTGGTAATTAAGATTCGTTAATTTCGTTAATTAAGAAGATGTTCAATCTTCTTGGTGTCAAAAAAATAGTTGTTGAAAATTTTATGTACAATTTGAAAAAAATACTTTTGCAGATGGACAATCACGACTAACTTTTGAAAAAGGGATATTTTCATGGAAAAAGCCATTTTTGCGACATTCCTTTCAAATTATCTCGAAAACGGGTACATATAGAATGTTGCTCACCAAGAGCATTTATGTTTAAAATTACTAGAAAAATCGTATTTTATTATTAAAATATGGTTATTGATGCAATAACAACAAATTGGAAAAAACTTGAATTTTTTTTACTTCTAAGAACTTTTTTATCTTAAGTTGCTTCATCGCAAAACAACATTTATTCTTTTTTTTATGGCTTAGAGTCTTTTTGAATTTTTTTTTTATAAAAATCGTACGTTGGACAAATTTGCTAATTGATTTTTAAGTTTAATTTTTGATTTTTTTGAAGAAAATTTTTTTTTTTTACGGTGTACATATTTTTTTTTAATAAAGTGAAATTAATTAACTACAACTTCTTCTCAGACGCAATTTTATTGCAACCAACGGTTTTCGAGTTATGATTTTTTGAAAAATAGGCATGACAAAACACATACGCCCTTTTGAAAAAAAATTCTTGAGTCAAAAAATTCCCTTAACCCGCGGAAAATCCATCATCACCAATTCCGAAGACATGTGCAAAGTTTCATCCAAATCGGAGAGGGTCGTGCAAGATTTTGAGTTTTTCCGGCTGATTTCATCTGGAAACGCTCTTATTAGTGAGTCCACCAATGAAGCGCCAATCGATTAAATATGTTGTTCTTCCTGCCACCCCGGAGCGAAGATTTCTTAGCCGCTGTCCCCTATGATGTTTGATGATGTACAGGGTGCGGCTGAAAATAATGCGAAAATGTCCAAACTTGAGTATTCGGTTATTTCGTGTAGCTAGTGACTAATTTCTGTCAAAAGTGTATTGGTTTATGTTTACTTCTAAGTGCTACATCCAAACATTCTATTTGTTTTATTGCAAATTCGTCAAAATGTTCGCTAAAGAAGTGATCACCAGTTTGTTGCTCTCCCAGAAGAAGCCGAAAGATATTGCCAAGGTAATAGGGTGCCATTTGACAACAGTTTACCGCATAAAAAGTCCCTGCAGGATGGTCCTAAGCAGCGGAATCCGGGAAGTGGACGTCCGCGCTTTGCATGCACGCCAAACGTGATTAAATCGGTCCGTGCAAAAATTGCTCGCAACGCGGTGCGTTCCATAAGAAAACTTGCAAAGTAACCCAATATTTCGGAGAAATCCATGCGGAGAATCATTTCAAACCAAATATCCGGCTGGTATCATGAGTTTGGCTTGGTGGCGTCCAACGGTTTGAATATGCCGCCTGTTTTCATTGATGCTGGAGTTAAAATCAATACCGAAGTGTATATCGGTATTTTAAAGGACCAAGTGCTTCCCTGGGTAAAGACCAACTTCTCCGAGGACCAAAACGTTGTCCTACAGCAGGATGGAGCGCCGTGTCATACGTCCAATCGAACCCAACAATGGTTTAACGATAACATGAAGTTTTGGCCGAAGGATTTGTGGCCCCCTAGCAGTCCAGATCTTAATCCGTTGGATTATTCGATTCAGGCATATGCTGAAGCACGAGCCCGCAAAACGTAACACCCTAGTGTGAAAACTCTGAAGTCAACTTTAACACGCACATGGCAGTCAATGTCGGAGGACTACGTCCGAAAGGCATGCTCTGACTTCCGGCGTCGGCTCGAGGATGTTATTAATAAAAATGGAGGACACATTGAATAAATTTGTTTAAAAGGAGTTCATAAAGATAACTACACTGGAAAATGTTAATATTATTGCTTGAAATAGTAGAAAACGGGATTTGAAAGAAATAGAAAAAATGTGCGCATTATTTACTGCCACACCCTGTACACTGTATCAATAAATCGTCCGTATAGCACTGATTGAAATGTTGCATCGTTGAAAGAAAAATTAAAACTGAGACCCTTTTGAAGTATTTTTGTTTCATTTACTGTAAAAATGTATCCTCTTCGTCTCACAGTCATTCAAGTAAACATAAATACATCTCGTTGGTAAATGACTGAACAATGCGTACCACTGGTACTTCACGTACCTGCAGGTTTAAAATAGACCCTATTTAGTAGTCCTGAGCCTCTTGTTCAGTAACTCCTATCCCTACCTCCCAGCGGTGCCGGCTGGGCTGCGAAAAACTTTAGGGAAGATCGGGTAACCAACCCCGGTGGGAACTTTGGTCGTAGGCTGTCAGGGTCTGTTCTCCAGAAGGAGCGGCTCACAACAGCGTCTGTCCCCCATGTTAGGGTTGGCTGATCGACGTCCGAGTGCCAGTAAAGGACTCTAAGCTCAACTGTGCACTATGGTTCTCCGGAAAGTAGGGGGTTGGTGTCCGGCCCTGCGAGCCAGCCTTCAAAAAGAATTGCAACGGAAAACCAGCAACAGAATAATACGAACCGAGACCAACGGCAACGACCCAAGCGAACAAAACGGACTTACGATTGGAAACTCGGTACGTGGAACTGCCGATCTCTCAACTTTATTGGGACCACTCGCATACTCGCCGACCTACTGAAGGACCGCGGGTTCAGCATCGTAGCGCTGCAGGAGGTGTGTTGGACAGGATCCGTGGTGCGAACGTTAAGAGGTAATCATACTATCTACTAGAGCTGCGGCAACATACGCGAGCTGGGAACAGCTTTAATCGTGATGGGCGATACGCAGAGGCACGTGATCGGTTGGTGGCCGATCGACGAAAGACAGGTTCAGGTTCACGGGCCGATTCTTTAATTTCAGCATAATTAACATGCGCAGCCCTTACTCCGGAAGCACTGATGATGACAAGGACGCATTCTAAGCGCAGCTCTAACGTCAGTACGACCGCTGCCCAAGCCATGACGTCAAGATCATCATAGCAGATCTTAACGCTCAGGCCAGGAGGAGGAAATGGCCAACGACTCATTGATATTGCCACATCCGAGAACATGGCCATTCGTAGCACCTTTTTCGAATACAGCCTCCCTTATCGGTACACCTGGAGATCATTAGAGCAGACGGAATCGCAAATCGACCACGTTCTGATTCACGGACGGCACTTCTCCGAAATTATCGACGTCAGGACCTATCGTGGCGCTAACATCGACTCCGATCACTACCTTGTGATGGTCAAACTGCGCCCAAAACTTTCCGTCATCAACAATGTACGGCTCCGGCGACCGCCACGGTACAACCTAGAGCGACTGAAGCAACCGAGTGTCGCCTCAGCATACGCGCAGAATATTAAGGCAGCAATGCCAGACGAGGGCGAGCTCAATGTGGCCCCTCCAGAGGACTGCTGGAGTAAAGTAAAAGCAGCCATCAACGACGCAGCCGAGAGTACCATCAGGCACGTGGAACGGAGTCGACGGAACGAATGGTTCGACGAGGAGTGCAGAGCGATTCTGGAGGAGAAGAATGCAGCGCTGGCGGCAATGCTGCAGCAAGAAACCCGGCAGAACGTGGAACGTTATAAGCAGAAGCGGAAACAGCAGACCCACGTCTTTTGGGAGAAAAAACGCCGCCTGGAAGAAGTGGAGTGCGAGGAAATGGAACTGTTGTGCCGTTCCCAAGAAACACGGAAGTTCTACCAGAAGCTCAACGCATCCCACAACGGCTTCGTGCCGCAAGCCAAAACCTGCAGGGATAAAGATGGGAGCCTCCTGACGGACGGACGTGAGGTCATCGAAAGGTGGAAGCAGCACTTCGATGAGCACCTGAATGGCGTGGAGAATGTAGGCATGGGAGACCACGGCAACGGAGGAAACGACTGCAACGGAGTTGCAACGGATGATAGCCAGGATCTGGGAAGCCGAACAGCTACCGGAGGAGTGGAAGGAAGGGGTTATCTGCCCCATACATAAAAAAGGCGATCATTTGGAATGTGAGAACTTCAGAGCGATCACAGTTCTATCCCAGATCATATTCCGTCGTCTGTCACCTAAAACGAATGAATTCGTGGGAAGTTATCATGCCGGCTTCATGGACGGCCGATCGACAACGGACCAGATCTTCACCGTAAGGCAAATCCTCCAGAAATTCCGTGAATACCAGGTCCCAACGCATCACCTGTTCATCGACTTCAAGGTGGCATACGACAGTATCGACCGCACAGAGCTACGGAAAATTATGGACGAAAACGGCTTTCCTGGGAAGCTGACCACGCATGGATAAGTAGGTTGTTGGAGTGCCTCAGAATGACAGTCAAGACAGCCATGCTCCAGAAGTTAGTGGCCCAATCGTTGGCTTCTTACCACTTTCTGTTGAACAGTTCAATGGGCAACAACATTCATGCAGTAAACTGCCAGCTAATCAGCACTTCTGAGTATGTAAAAGGAGATGTTCGCTCATCACCATAAGGCACCAAGAGTGGATAGTAATGTTTGCTAGAATGGAAGATATGACGAGAAAGTGTTGAAAGTTCCGTCAGTGTACGGTAGGTTGGAAATAGAATAGAAGTATTGATAAATGAGCGAAAGGGCATAGGTAAAGTGATACTCGAACCAAGGTCGTTACCTTTGCCTAACATCCCACTGCGGGGTAGGTCGAGGCACGGACTAAGTCCGCCACCTCAACAGGCAAAAGTAACGTGTTGAATCGCGCTCATGTACCACTGATAGCTTTGTGATAGATTCTAGTAGTTTGTATGCACTCTGTGATGCGCACATGGGAGAGGAACTCTCTCCTATTTTGGGTTTGTTTAGATTTGCAACGTCTGAGACCACTCAGATCACTTCTTAGTAGCAGGAAATTAGTTGAATCAATAACCGGATTATTTTGACGGATATGTAGAAAACTGTGGTTCGAGAACAATTGAGCTAGAAGTGATAATTCTTAATTTTGTAGTGGTGGAGCTAAGCGAAATCACATGATTCGTAGATGGGTTGTAAATGTCATCGCTGGCCATGAGTTAAAACTTTTTGGACGTTGTTTAGAACAGAGCCTTATGTTCTAATACGACCTGCAGATTTTTTTTTTCCCTTGTTGGGGACGTATTGCCACTGCGACCATTGATTTGATTTATTGTGGCGTGTCCTCCTTTTTATTTATGCCATATTATCGCAATGGTAAATTACTATTTGGAGTAACTACCACTTCGGCAGTAGGCAATTTTCCCAAGCAGGTACTACATTTCTTATGAAGTGTACCACTTGATTGGGAGCAGCGTTCCAGACCTCACAGGGTTCAATGAGCCCCTTGTCAAAAAATCTGCATCGTTTATTGAATAGTGCAACACAGTCGCACATTAAATGCTTAAAGCTTTCACTCTCTAATCCACAAAAGCGGCACTTATCTTCATGAAGTTTACCGATGATTTTCAGGTGATATTTACTCGGACAATGTCCAGTTATCAAACCAGTGTATATTCTCAAGTCATGTTTCGAAAGTTTAAGTAACTTTTTCGTATGAGAAGCGTTAGGCTTAATGAACTGTTTGGATTGCCGGGCATTGGAGGTACTATTCCAGATAGCCTGTACTTTGCCCTTTTCCCAGTTCTTTAGTTCTACTTTTAAGGCGCAAGAAGATAAACCAATAAATGGTTCGGGCCCTATGAATTGCATGGATGACCCTATTTTTACCATCTGATCAGCTTTTTCGTTTCCTTCAATTCCGCAATGACCAGGAACCCAATAGAGGTTAACCATGTTGCGACAGGACAATTGCTGTAAAACTTGTGCGCATTCCCACACCAGCTTAGATGTGAATGTTTTTGACTTTAAAGAATTCAGAGCTGCTTGGCTATCTGAACAAATGCATATGTTCGCATTTTTATAATTTCTTTTCATACAGATTGATGCACATTCCAGTATGGCATATATTTCAGCTTGAAACACTGTGGGATATTTTCCCATTGCCACATACAAGTTTATCCCAGGACCAGTTATACCAGCCCCTACCAAACTATTTTGCTTTGAACCATCTGTATAGAAGATTGTTGAGCCCGGACGAAAACCCGGTTCTCTTTTATCCCAATCAGCACGAGAAGCTGCATGGACTGTGAATTTATGATTGAAGTAGTTTCTCCTAAGCATACAATCTTCACTTATCAATATTAAAGGATTTATCGAAAACTCTTTTAGGATACTCAAGTGTCCAATAAGATCTCCATCGAAGAAATTCATGGACCGTTTGAGCCTTAGAGCATTTTTTTCCGCATCCTGTAGTATAAATTGATCTAAAGGAAGAATGTTGAGTAGAGCATCTAGTGCTTTTGATGGAGTACTATGCATTGCCCCAGTTATAGAGATAGTAGCAAGCCTTTGCAGCTTGTTCAGTTTCTCTTGAGCCTTTATCTGTTTAGTCTTCGGCCACCAGATAAGCGAGGCATACGTGATTCTGGGCTTGACTATAGTTGAATATATCCAGTGAATCATGTTAGGCTTAAGGCCCCATTTCTTTCCAAAAGTTCTTTTACAGATCCAGAAGGCATTGGTTGCCTTTCGTATTTGTTGGTCAATATGATTTTTCCAGCAAAGATGCTTATCTAAAGTTACGCCTAAATATTTGACCTCTGAAGATAAAGACAGTTTAACGCCTCCTAGTTTAAGGTCAGTGAAGGAGATTTTCCGTTTTTTAGTAAAAGGTACGATTGTCGTTTTTTTGGATTGATATTTAATCCCTCGGTTTCACCACAATAGTGTGTATGATAATGCTATTTGCATTCTCTCAAACATGATAGTGTCGTATTTACCACGGACTATAATGACAATGTCGTCCGCAAAGCCAATTATTTCAAATCCTTTAAACTTTAGTTTTACTAGGAGATCATCAACAACAAGAGACCATAGGAGGGGGGACAAGACGCCCCCTTGAGGACAGCCTTTTACAGCAGTTACTTTCACCTCTGAGCCTCCAAGATTTGCTGATATTTCTCTTTTGGATAGCATTTCAACAATCCAATTAATTATTTTATTGTTGAAGCCACGATTTCTCATAGCTCTTATCATCGAGTGAAAGGAGGCATAATCAGGCTCTAGGGAAGAAACGGCGAGTCTCCCAGCTCGAGTTTGTATCGACGGCGATGAAATCGAGGTGGTCAACGAATTCGTGTACTTGGGCTCACTGGTGACCGCCGATAACGACACCAGCAGAGAAATTCAGAGGCGTATTATGGCAGGAAACCGTGCTTATTTTGGACTCCGCAAAACTCTCCGGTCGAAAAAAGTTCGCCATCGCACGAAATTAACCATCTACAAAACGCTGATTAGACCGGTAGTCCTCTATGGACATGAAGCGTGGACTATGCGCGCAGAGGATCAACGCGCCTTGGAGTTTTCGAACGGAGAGGTGTTGCGATACCATCTACGGCGGAGTGCAGATGGAAGACGGATCGTGGAGAAGGCGAATGAACCATGAGTTGCATCAGCTGCTAGGAGAACCTACAATCGTCCACACCACGAAGATCGGGCGATTACGATGGGCCGGGCATGTCACCAGAATGTCGGATAACAACCCGGCAAAAATGGTTCTCGTCAATAATCCGACTGGAACACGACGAAGAGGTGCGCCGCGCGCAAGGTGGATCGACCAGGTGGAGGATGATTTGCGGACACTTCGCAGACTGCGCGGCTGGCGACAGCTGGCCATGGACCGAGTGCAATGGAGACGACTTCTATGTACAGCAAGGGACACACAGGCCTTAGACTGATTGGTAAGGTAAGGTAAGCTTTTGATAATGGATTATTGGTTAATATGTCAGATTTAACATATTCATCAATAAGTTTTTCCATTAATTTCAACAATATTGATGATAAACTTATAGGCCTAAATGACTTTGGTGAAGACTTGTCTTTTTTATTGGCCTTCGGTATAAATACTACTCTTACTTGCCTCCACTTTTTTGGGATATATCCCAGTAAGAAGCTGGCTTTGAGTAGTCTGTTTAAGTCAGGAATTATTACAGATTTACATTTTTGGACATGTGCCGGAATAATTCCGTCTGGACCAGAAGATTTGAAGGGACTAAATGAGTCAATGGCCCATTCAATTTTTGAGTTAGTAAAAATCTTATTTACTAAATTTGCAGGCACCTCGTTAAGGATTTCAGAGTCATTGCCATGTTTATTTTGTACCGCATATGCTGTAGTTGCGCCACTTTGTGTGCAGTTTAGATCTTGTTGTTGATCAGTAGTAGGAAGAGACCCTGGGAAGTGAGTATGCATCATTAGTACCAGAGTTTCATTAGCATTTTCAGTAAAGTTCCCATCCATTTTTTTAAGCATACCGAGACCATTTGAGTGGTCTTTTGAGAGAACTTTTTGAAGCCTTGCAGTTTCAGGAACACTTTCTATGTTTTCACACATGTGCCTCCAATCTTTCCTCTTGGATCTTCTTATTTCTCTATTATAATCACTTAAAGCCTCTTTATATTGAGCCCAGTTTGACGTTATTTTTGCTCGATTAAATAGTTTCCGAGCTTTTTTTCGTAATTTGCCTAGCCTATCATTCCACCAGGAAACATCTCTGTTGGTGGAGCGCTCCTTTGATGGACAGCTGGCGTGGTAAGCTTGATTAATTTTATCTATTAAACAGTTAGCACCATCCTCTAACTTTGGAATGGTATCAATATTGTTTCGTGAAGGATCATAGTGGCCCTTTAGGATTGAGCTATACAGATCCCAATTCGTTCTGCGAGGATCCCTATAAGTTTCTTTGAGTAGATGATTAACTTTCAATTCAAATAAAATTTGACTGTGATCAGACAAAGAAATTTCATCCGATACGTGCCAATTGACAATTTGATCGGAAAGTGACCTGCAGATAGGCCTGCAGTGTTGAACTTTAGAGAGCTATGCATACCCATGAAATCAGAATGAGATGTCAAAAAACAAACTAGGGTATGCGACTATACTCCCCATCGAAGCTTTGCTCTTTCAGAGTTGACTATGGGCAAAGAGAATAGTCAAATTAAGGAATAAGTAATAAATGTTGAATTTTAACTCATTTGTGCACTATAGAAATCACTTATATCGATTAACAGTGAAAAGGAGATAAATGAAATATTGAATACTTTTAAATTTAGAACACTAAATTCAAAACTTCGTTTTCGAACTAATGCTCTATAAAGTGGATGAGATATGAAAATGCTTCCCACCTCGCACTTTTGTTCGTTATAATATGAGATTTCAACGAACTATCACTTTTCACCATTACTCAGTACTGCTTGCATTGGTGCATGCGGCTACTAATTGACTTGAAAATTAATGGCATTAGCATACGGATTAATGTACCAAACGCCTCCCCATATTCGAAAACTTTTCACTAGGCAAGGATCGTTGCAATATTTCTGCGCGCAAGTGAACTGGAACATAGCAAAACATTTTTATTTTAAATTTCCCGAAAAGAAAACCCCAAACCCAAACCCGAAAGTGGAAACTTTTTCTCTCGATTGAATAATTTCGCTTGGAACTTTTCGTTTTACAGACGACGACGACGACCGTCATCTTCGTGGCAGCTTAATCCGTGTACATCGCACACATAGCCGTCGTTGTCTTAACCACGAAGAGCGCTCTCTGATTTATGCCACATCTCCTCTTCATAGGGTTCTAATCCTGAATGGAACAAAACCATCTTGAAGAAATAATAATAAAAAAAAGAGTTTTCCCACAGCGCCGGGGATGGCGATAAACCCCTCAAAAGTCGCTCAGTGGAAGTGGTTGATCTAATTTATGAGTTCTTAGGCTGTCGTTGGCAGGGGGAAAAAAATGCCTCCGGGTATATTTTAGATGCCCCTCCTGCACGGATTATTTATGGATGGCAAAGTTAGTACAGTTGCGTGATGGTGAGGGGGTTAGTCGCTCAGCTTATCAAACTCGAAAGAATTTAATGTTTCAAATTTGAAAGTTTATTTTTTTAAACTTTTGCTTGTAAAACATAAACTTAATAAAAGGCTAAGTACATCTTTAGCTCTATTTCTCTTTGTGAAAAACCAAGTCCAAATATATAAATTTCTTGTACAAACAATGGTCTCAAAAACTGTGCACGTTTCTATGTATTTAAGTGTTTTCTTCTTGTTGTTTTGTTCTAGCCATACCGTTCTTCATTCATCACAGCACTAGACGTGGTGGGGAGGCAAACTTTTTCGACGGGTGACATAATTGAAGCGAGATGAGTTAATAGAAATTTCTTTTTCGCCTCCTACCTTTAGCCCCCCCAACCAGGCAGATGCGAAATTAAGATGCTTTGTTTGAGCCCGGTGCGTAGCAAGCGTTGGGAGTTTGAAAAAGGACACATTTATGTTTTAAGCGGTGGTGCGATGGCAACAGTCATTAAGACGCTTACTTAATGAATGGAATATAGGCATATGCTTTCCGAAATTAATTAAAACAAACTTTGGAAGAGCTGATGTTTTGGAAAAAAAATGAACTTCATTCTTGATGGAGGATGATTTTAAATTTGAAGGTTTGCGCACAGCAAAATCTAGCCATGGTTTATTAGCCATATCTTGTTGATATGTCAATATAAAGATCTCACCAATACAGTTAATGCAATGTCATTGTGTGTGTGTGAACGTTTAGACGTACGGTTTGCACAAAAGTGTGGACATGTCGCATAATGACATAGCAGAATCCCTAGGAGTCCCTCGTTCAACAGTAAGTAGCGTTTTGAAACGCTTCCAGGATCGGTTAACTCTCGATCAGAAACCAGAATTTGGCGGCAAGCGCAACGACAACTTCAAATTCCGAACTTAAGGGTCTGTTCATAAACCAGGTAGACTCATTTTTGTTAATCTCAGAAGACCACCCACCCCCGTCATACATTTTTCTTTAAATTTTGTATGAAGCGTAGACTTTGGTCAATAGTGTAATGGTGAATAGCCAATCACCATCCGAGATGTGGCTAAAACGGTGAAACATCGTTCAAAAAGTGAAGAAAGTGGCAGGATATAGGGTAGGGAAAGGCGTTCGTTCGAGAAATAAAAATCCTAACTATGAACAAGAAGCAGGAAATCAGTTCGAAAACACCAAGTAGCACACTACGGTCATAATTAGTTGTAGTAACTTTATTATGACTTAGTGAGTCATATTCATGTTATCTCAACCAAATGGCAACAAGTGTGTTACTAGGGACGCCAAATTAATGACAAAATTTGACTGCATGGTTGTGGATGATGAAACAAACGTCAAAACAGACTTCAAGCAGCTTCTTGGTCTTGAGTTTTATACCGCATTGAAACGTGGCAAAGTTGACGATCATTTCAAGGCCAAACAGTTGTCGAAGTTCTATTTGTAGTTGTGGTTTGAAGAGCAAGATCCTCATAACTACAAGTACGATCAACCAACAAGTCTACGTCAACGAGTGTCTGCAAAAACGGCTACTACCATTCATCCAAAAGCACTTTATTTATAAGGCTAGTATGCAGCTCAAAAGTAATGTGCATTAGGATAGGACAAGAAATGGTAAAGTAATGCTTTTACTGTCGGAATTACTTACCTTGTATGCAGCTGAAAAGGAAGGAAAACTTCGTAACGTTAGTAACGCCTGCTCATGTAATCTAAATGGGGCTGTCACTTTTTCATGCGGAATAATATTCCGTTCGATTATTTCGCAAGGAAAACTGACATTCCACCCATACTTGAGCAGTTGTCAAAATAACTTCGGTAGAAATGGCGAAAATTACTTCAGGTCTTTACTTGTCAGCTGCATACTAGGCTATACCATGGAATCGAAGTAATAAGCGATGGCGGCGTACGAAAACTTCAAAGCGGCAGTCCGGTTGCAAGTTGAACATTTTGTCCAGTGTTCAGTGTTCAGTGTCCCATTTACGACAAGTCTGAAGCAAAAAAAAACAAAATACGGCTCCAAAATTTGTCTCCCTACACACCGAAACATTGGCGTTGCGGAACGTATGAATCAGACGATTCTGGATGAACTGAGGTACATGCAGAACAATGCAAATTTGCCTAGGAAGTTTTGGCCTGAAGCGGCGAACACAGTACTATCTGATTAACACGTAGTCTAACACCAATCAATGAGTAAAATTTCAGCTTTTACTAAACAGAAACTAAACTACCGGATGACAACGCAAACCCTCGTGCAAATCAACAATATTTTGGTTAAGAGGCGAATTGTGAAAATCGTAGCAAGCGGTGATACGATTTTGCTATGATTTGTTATCCGCAACATGCTGAACTGCTGCTGATAATGAAACTTCAACTGACTCTGTTTATGTTTTGTAAGATTGCTTCAAAATTATCGGTGAATATTCGCATATATGCAAATCAAAAAAAAAATTGACCTCTATAACTATACACTCTTTAAATTGGCGGGTTTGGTTTTATTTTATTTTCCGTGTCAAACCGACAGAGCTTCAGAAAAAAAAACCTTTTTTTTCTCCTTATTCAACGACTGCAAAAACCTCTTATGACACAGAAGGTTTTGTTTATTTCGCTCGATAAGGTACGGTTCGATCAGGTCTTTTCGGCTTCACACTGTTCGCCTCTTTGCTTAGAAAGGGTGTGGCGATCAAAATTTGGTCGACCTAAACTCGACGCTTTTTTTTCATCGTGCATTAAAAAAATCTGCACACCCTTCATTTTGAAGACGTGTGCATGTAGCATCAGGTCTCAATTTTGATTTTGAGATTTGCACTTCAGTTATCAAAATGTCGTCGAAGGAAGAGAAGCAACGCATCAAAATTTTGCACGTGCATGGCGAAAACCCAAACTACTCTAACGCCAAGTTTGCGCAATTGTTGAATGTGGCTAAATTAACTGTGACCAACGTATTTAAAGTATTCGGTGAACGTTTGTCGACACCCAGGAAAGCTGGATTGGTGGGAAATCAAAAGCCGGAGGCCACAGCGACGACAAAAACAGGTGCCTGCTGTTTCGAGCGGAACCCCAACCTCTCCGTCCGAGATGTCGCAAAGAAACTGGAAGTGGCGCATTCAACCGTGGATAGAGCTAAAAAACGAGCTGGACTGTAGACTTACAAGAAAGTGGTTATTCCAAATCGCGACGATAAACAAAACACGTCGGCCAAAGCACGATCGCGAAAGTTGTCCACGACGATGCTGACGAAGTTTGATTGCGTGGTACAGGACGATGAAACTTACGTCAAGGCAGACTTTAAACAGCTTCCTGGACAGGAATTTTAAACGGCAACTGGACGGGGAAAGGTGGCAGATAGGTTCAAGCACGTTATACTGCGAAAGTTCACGAACAAATATCTGGTGCGGCAGGCCATCTGTACTTGTGACTTGAAGAGCAACGGCCGACAAAAACGTCTTCTACCTTTTCTGAAGCATCTTGCCATTACAGAAAAAAAGGCCATGGAGTGGTATGCTGCCAACAACGTTCAAGTGGTGCTCAACGACAAGAACCCTCCCAAAACGCCAGAGCACCGCCCAATCAACCAATATTGGGCCATCGTCAAGCGGAACCTTAAGAAGACTCAAAAAGCTGTTGTGAGCGAGAAACAGTTCAAGGCAAACTGGCGTTCTGTGGCGAATAAAGTGGACAAGGAGACTATACAAAACCTTATGGCAAGTGTTAAATAGGAACATTCTTTACTTTTTGGCGCAAACCAATATTTTCTCTGCTTGTTACTGTTTTGTTTTCGGTTCTTCGTTTTATTTCGTTTTTGTTGTTGCTTTACATTTTACATTGTAGTAAAATGGTTAGTCGAGCAGACTTACTCTCTTCTGAAAAGATAAGTAGTAAACCTTCAGAGAAGTT
Organism: Aedes japonicus; assembly: GCA_034211315.2. NCBI lineage: Eukaryota > Metazoa > Arthropoda > Insecta > Diptera > Culicidae > Aedes > Aedes japonicus. The sequence goes on from JASCZW010009827.1 coordinate 25,241, forward strand.
CATTGAATTGCCGAAAAAGTTTCAACGTTTCTGGAAACTTCGTTGAACCTCCAAAAAGCTTGCTGATCATTTATAGAATAGAAACAACTTTCTGGAAATTATCGGAACTTTCAGAAGGAGTTGGACTTTCAGTTGGTACATATTTCATAAAAAAAAACAGAAATGAGAGTATTCCTCGTCTGCTAACGATGCACTTATGGCAGTAAATATTAATTAATCAAAAAGTTTGCGAAAAATCTGTGATCTATCAATAAAAATTTCTGATCTTTGATGTTGAACAATTGACAGAATGACATGTGTTGGCGGGCTGAACAACAAGAAATACAACGTAAAGTTGGACTGTTTTAGCTGGTTCTATTCAAGTTTTGCTGATGTAAATCAAGTACAAAGTTGTTCCAAAAATAGACCACCGCTGGAAATGCCCTAAACACTTCAACAAGTTCAAGCGGCCAACATTGGCTAGTGATTCTAAGGTATTGGTCGTAGTAGAGGTGACGTTGGGAAAGGGTCTAGTCTTGACAACTAAGCTGTCATGCAGCTCCAGCTTGTGAGTGAGTCACTACTGGCATAAGTACCAGTTTTGGCCCACTTAACCATATACGCAATGGGATTAGTTTTTGGCACTACCGATTTTAATTACACAGAAATACTTGCCTTTCTAGAAAGCCAAAATGAAGAATTGATGGTTGAGGATTGAAAGATCTTGAAGCGCTACATATATAGCCTTACCGAAATCAAACAGCAGTGAGACAAACACTTATCGAAATAATTGAGTTTGACGACTTAAAGGCAAAGGGCAAACAATCCCAAAAATGCTCTAAAATCCACGAGAATTCCAAGGATGCTGTGATGCAAGAGGACCAACAATGTAGCACAAAAGCAAGCGACATCACGAATAATGTACTCAGTGAGAAAACATTCATCATGCAAAGGCAGTCTCAGCAATCCTGAGCAAAACATTCATCAGAGGCAAAACCGGCATTGCCCTTTTTCAAGACCCATGGACATACTATAGTAGGATTTTAGGAATGCATACACAATCGTGTAAGTAAATATGTGATAACACTCAGCTGAAACCAAGAGCTGCGGTACTTGTAAATATTATTGCCAGAATTAAACCTATCACAGAATTCATCAGCAGGGATATTGTTGCAGTTTCATTGGAGGTGCCTACGACAAAAGGAAAATTGATGCTTTACGTGGCATGCGCATATTTTCCTGGGGATATTGACGAAGCACCTCCACCAGAAGTTGCAGTTTCATCATCGGATGTCCTCCCTAAGCTCAGTCGGTGAAGTGGGTGCAGAAGCTTATGGGTCATGTTCGAGGAAAATTGAGATTGTAATTTAAAATGAAAAAAAAGTTATGTAAAACACCAGGGCTGATATAATTTGCCACATAAAATAAGTAATATGTTAAAAAAACAGCACATTTTAAATACTTCGAAAGCGTGCTTATAATTTCTGAAACAGTCTATAGAGCGATGAGGTAAGTGTCAGCACGCTATCTTGCTTGCCGTCCTTATGCCGTTCTGGATGAACTGAAACGTCTATTGCAGACGTACAGTTTAAAGCGACGTTTATTCAATAAAGCATAAAGCACAATGGCGCAGCCAAATTGGTAGGGAAAATTATGGTACAGGTATACCTCGATAGTACGTACATCAACTTTCTCACTTCAAATTGCAATTGCAGAAAAACTGCTGGTTGCATAAAAAAAAAAAGAACAACTTCTGTTCTTCCTTTTGGTTGTACTAGTTTCCTAGTGTAATCAGTAGTTTTTATGCAATTTCGATTTGAAGTGATGAAGTTGATGTACGTACTGTCGAGGTTTACCTGTATTTCAGATTAGTTGTTTTATGCTAATTCTCAGGTAATATTATAATTCGAATACAAGATTTGATTATTCCAACAAGGTGTTTTTTCCAATAGCTTACCGTAATTCCTGCTGTTTCACGGGAAACAAACTGCCTTTCAAAATGACAAAACCAGATCATGATTTCTTGGACATGCCGAGTTTTGCTGTTTTAAATTTACACCATGAACAATATTTATTCAATCATAAAGCCTGTCCACATTAAAATTCGGACACTGTTTTTTTCAGTGTAGCGTTTGAATCATTTCACTGAATGTTTTGATTTCATTACAGTTCAAACTTTCCATTTTGATTCGTGGTTAAACATGTTTACATTCTTGTTGTATTTGGTAAAATGACGGCGAATCAAGTGAAAGTGCTTAAATTACGCGACCTTGCCACGAAACTAAAACTAACAAAAAGTACCGTGTTTAGTGATAGCAAATTGCAACTGACTGTCGATCGAAAAGTTGGAAACGGAACAAAGCGAAAAGAATGCTCGCACCACATGGGCAAGAAGGTGGTAGCAATTATTGAGAAAAATCCCACACTCCCACGCTCGCAAAGTTGTAAAATCAAAATCATCTAGGCAAAAAGTAAAACAGTGACATAAAATGAAGGCTTCCAAAACGAAAAAGGTGCCCAATCGTGTTGACAAGCAAAATTTCACTGCAAAAAGTCGTACACCAAGTTTTGCAAATCAACAAATCTTTTTTATCATAATGGACGACGAAACTTATGTGCTCGAAAACTATCAGAAGCTTTAGAGTTTGTCTTTCTATACTGTAATGCAAAGAACGCCGTTTTCGAGTATTTCCGGCCAAAGAAGGTATTCAAATTACCCAAGAAGTATTTGATTTGGCAGGCCCAGTAGCACACTTGTTGCAATCCTGTTGAGGTGACCACTTTGTGACTCTATTAAGTCACAATGAAGTTACTGCAACTATGTGTGATCGGTTTGTGCTGCTTGGGATATTTAGTTGTGGTCAAAAATCCAAAAGTTTCGTCACTATCGGTCCTATTCTGTTTTGACCAGATTTGACCTCTTGTCACTATGCAAAATCCGTTCTGGAATGGTATAAGGCACACGAGGTCAAACACGTACCAAAAATAGCCAACACGCCCAACTGTCCAGAATTTTGCCCGATACAGAAATAATGGCCTGATTGAGCGGAAACTCTGTGAAACTAAGAAGAAATCACATGGGATCGACGATTCCAAAATAGAAGATCGAGAACCGCCACCGCTAGCGTTTCTAAAAATATTGTTCGGAATCTGATGGCGGATGTTCCTCAGAAAGTTCTAGAATTTTACGTAAAGAAGGATTAACATCTCAATTAACTGTTTTTACTGTGTATTACTCTTTTATACTGAAAAAAATCGGTTTTGTTGAATGTTGTATAAATTTGTTTATGCTGACATTATCTTATGTATTGGTTTAAATACATGACCTTAATTGCTGCAGAAACTCAAAACTCAATTATCGACTCTAAATGTAAACAAAAAAACTAAGTCCATGGATTTGAACCCAGTGTTGATGGAAAAGCTGTGATGATACCTAATGGGCGAACTTTCCAAGTAACATTGCCAAAACCATCCAGCGTTATTAAGGTTTAATAAAATTTTACGAAAGCCACTAGAAATCAATTAGGTTTTATTATGGCAGCAAGAGGTATCAAAAGGTTTCATATTTCAGTCACGTTTAAAAGAACCTACACAGCTTCTTTACAATGATCTTAATACCTTGTCTTCGAAAATTCCTTTTACTCCTATCAAAGGTTTTATTTTGACTTTATAAACTCGTAAAATGCTGTTTTGAAATTCCGTTTTAGGACTCATTTATATTATCTTATTTTGGTCAGTTGAAAAAGCATTTTAAAACCATTTTGCCTGCAGTAAATGCATTAAACGTCAAATTGGCATTGAAGGAAGTTACCAAATGACCAAAGAGTTTATAAAGTTTAGTAGCCATTGCGAAGATAAATTGGCTTTTTGCCAAAACTGTGATTTCTTCCGATCGCCATATTGAAATATATGAAATGCGGTAAAATAAATACACCAAATCTTAAATGTAATTCAAATGAACTGTAGACCAATTTTGGCATTCTTTTAGATAACCTTATTTTATTCCATAAATTTTCAGGAAATTCATGCTTAATTTATCAAATATATTTGTTTCAATTTAGTTTTTGTAGATGGAATGCTGCATTATTTCCGAGGTGCATTAATTTTCGGCTCTTATTGTGTCAATATTCACCACAAAATTAAAGGTGCATATGATTTGGAGCATGATGCGCAGTAAAAAAACTCAATTTGTTTTGGATATTTTGCTGTCAAATAAAATTTCCTGCAACACTAGAGCTTTTTTCTTCGATATTATTTACTGCTAAACGAATCAGAAGAGCAGAGAATCGAACAAAGCAGAACAACAAAAACCAACCACGATATCACCGTGAAGTTTGACAGCTGTGGCTTTTGGCCCTATGCTGGTTTTGACGGCAGCCAATAGGTTTTATGAAGGTTCTCAAGTAGTCATAACATCTTTCACTAGAACAGTTTTAAAATGTTTATGGTCTTATAAAGGTTTTATTAATTTGTTTTCACAACCGTCTATAGAGTGGGCCAGTTTGTACATATTTTGGCTTTAAAGATGCACAGAGGAGGTGTTGGTGGACAAAACAGTTTTGAATGTAGCCGGGAGTAGTGCTATACGGCTGGAATAAAACTAAAATTGTTACTTTAGTTACTACGCTACTATTATACTTGAATTATTGATTGGCTGCCCGAATAAAAAATTATCATAGATTTACAATTGAATATATTGTAACCATACAACAGAATCTATAGTACGTACAATTAATAGTATTCTGCACAACGAAAAGATGACAATAGGAGTTATTGTTACCACAATAGAATCTAATTTAAATTGAGCCATCCACAATAGAAAAGGGGGGTTGTTATTTATCTTAACTATAGAAAACGTCATTATTTTCCGAACAAATTTGAGCCAATTACTATTAATTGTATTGTTTCACAATTGTTGGAAATCCTAGCATATGGAGTAGAGGTTCCAACCCGGGATATCCCGGGACAAAAAATCCCGGGATCTTGAAAAATTCGGGATTTCCCGAATCCCGGGATAAGATTTTTCACCGTCCCGAAAATCCCGGGACACACATTTCCTACATATTTTTTCGCTTTGATACTTCCCAATAAATTTCAGTGTACTGTTTACGCGCATTCAATTTAACCCATACAACGCCAACATACATATTTGCTGTACCTACATCGATGTTATACATCATTCATGAAAATGCATCATTCCTTTTGTGTTGGTTCAGTAGGCATTCGCAATTTTGCCTACACATTCAACACACACACACGCGCGCGCGCCAATACGACGCAAGCTGCCATTTCCATTCAAAACATTGTTTTCATTTACTGATTACTGCTTCTTTTGAAAGTAAGTAGTAATACAAAGTAAGTAGTAAGTAGTAATACAAAACGTGTGCTAATGTAGCCTTACATCCAAATATTTTAAAGGTATGGATGAAATTTGGAAACACTTCGATAGAATTGCGGATGACAAAGAAAAAAGACGATGTCGGAAGTGCGAGCAAATTTTGTCGGGCAAGAGCTCTTCGACCAGGGGCTTGCTCCGGCACATGAAGAAGAAACACGACATGGATTCCATACCCCCCACAAATCCTAGTGAGGCTGCTGCGAAAGTTAAATCATCCACACCGACTGTCCAAGTGAAACAAACAAGTATCGATGCTCAAGTTCGTTAAACGTCAGCCACTGGCGAAAATTGTAGCTCGGCTGGCAGCAGAGGACGAATTTTCGATCAATGCAATCACCAACAGTAAGTTCATCAGACAATCGATCGCAGGTCGTGGATATTCTCTGCCAACGTCGAATACATCCGCCATGAAACTGATCACCGAATACTATGGATACGCTCAGCAGCAAACGCGGGATGAAAAAGTGAAGCGTATCGATAGCGGTGAACTGGTTAGTCTCACTCAGGACGAGTGGACAAGTCTAAGAAACAAGCGCTACTTAAACGGGAATGCCCATTTTGCTGACGGATCATTCTACAACCTGGGTCTCGGCAAAATTCGTGGATCACTACCTGCTGAAAAGGTTTTGGAAATGGTCAAGGATATGGCCCGGAAATTCGGTAGTAAGGATAGGAACATTGTAGCATCAACGACTGACGAAATTCGAGTGATGACAAAGTTTGGAAGATTGTCGGATTACCTTCATCAGCAGTGTTACAACCATGCGATTCACTTGGGGGTTTGCGATGTCCTGTACAAGGATCAGCCACCGTTACCAATTGAAAATGAGGATTCAGATAGCGACGATACGGATAGTGATAACTACGATGATGAAGTTGGTTCTTCGGGCAAATATATTGGGATGTTCATGTTCATATTGAAGAAAACAGCTAATTTATTTCAATTATAGACTTGTACACCACGCGATTTGGAGAGTCTCTGAAACGTATTCGAAGAGTCTTGAGAGTTTTTTTTTTTCGAAAATCGCCTGTGAAGAATGCACTGCTTCACGAAATAATCACGAAAATGTTACATAAACCACTTCAACTGTGTGTGGACGTCAAAACTCGTTGGAACTAGACTGAAACGATGCTGGAGCACTTCATTCGCGGTTGTGATTGCATCATAGAGACTTTTTCAGGTCTTATGTTGGACAGTGATTTCGAGGTTGCAAAAAAACCTTCAGGAAGCTCTCTGCGGAAAGCAGCTTGAGTTTCTTGTATTCGAGGCTTGAGAAAAGTAACTCCAAAGTTGGACCTCTTCGATGCAATCACGAAAAGAATCAACGAACGGCGCCAAAAGGAAATAATAACAGCGCCGAAGTTCCTTCAAGGTCTTCCGTTGTCAACGCAAGTGCCACCAGAACTGTAAAGCTTATCGAAAACGCAAATGATTAAGTTCATCAAGGAACTGGGAGTTCGACTGTTGCAAGACTGCCAAAGACAGACCGATGATGATGCTACCGAGTTGAATGCTGGATTGTCCTGTATGCATGACGATTCAGGATCCACACCATCGAGCATGCGTGAAGAACTGGAATCGGCTATAAAGGAATATGCCAACCCGTCCCAGACTGATTCGGCAATGATTGATTTTTCAAAAGTAATTGCGAAAGAGCCGTCACTTTTTGAGCTACATGGTAAGTTGAGCCCGAATCTTGAAATCATTTGCGGCGGCTTAAAATCAATCAAACCGACGTCAACCGATAGCGAGCGCATCTTTTCGAACTCCGGAAATATCTGTCTAAAAAGCGAACCTCACTGTTCGATGAAAGCATTAGTAACATTTGCTTCTTGAAGTCGTTTTTTCCAAGAACAAATCCGAATTGATAAGACCACTTACTTGATTTGAACCATTGATTTTTTTTATTCATGAATGAAACATATTCCTAACCACAAAATTGCGTTTTTAAGCGCATAGAAAATTTTCCCGGAATCGCGGGATTTCCCGGGACAGAATTTCTCGTCTCAAACCACCGTAGAAACATTTCTTGCCTACGAAACCTCCACATGCCATATTTGGTTCCATTTGTTTGATTGGTTCTTGAGTTATGCAGAAAATAGTTTTTCATTTGCATGGGAGCCCCCCTTTCTGAAGGTGGGAGGGATGTCGAACTATAATCAGATCCTTTCCCGGACCCAAAAACCCCTGCATACAAATTTGCATAGCGGTAGGGATAGTTCTCATGTTTGGTTTAAATTTGTGTTTCGTATGTATGGTAGCCCCCCTTTTCAGAGTTAGGAGGGGTCTCAAATTACCACAAAAACATTTCTTGCCTTCAAAAACTCATCCATACCAATTTTGGTTCCATTTGCTTGATTAGTTCTCGAGTTATGCAGGAATTTGTTTTTCATTTGCTTGGGATCGCACCCTTTCCAGAAGCGGGAGGGCTCTCGAACTATCATAAGATGCTTTCCCGGACCCAAAAACCACTGAATACAAATTTGCAAAGCAGTAGGTATAGTTCTCATGTTTGGTTGAAATTTGTGTTTCATTTGTATGAGAGCCCCCCTTTTTAGAGGGAGGAGGGGCTTTGAACCACCATAAAAACATTTCATGCCTTAAAAGACTCGTCCATTCCAAATTTGGTTCCATTTGCTTGATTATTTCTCGAGTTATGCAGAAATTTGGGTTCCATTTGTTTGAGAGCACCCCGTCCCCCCTTTCTCCCCATATGACGGAAGAGTCTCAAATCACCATAGAAACATTTCCCTCCTTCAAAAACTTCCACATGCGAAATTTGGTTCCATTTCTCTTATTAGTTCTCGAGTTATGCAAGGATTTGCGTTTCATTTGAATAGGTTCCCCCCCTTTCAGAAAGGGGAGGGGTCTCAAATCAACATAGAACAATTTTTTGTCTTCAAAAACCACCACATACTAAATTTGGTTCCATTTGCTTGATTAGTTCTCGAGTCATTCAGAATAGTGTATTTCATTTGTATCGGAGCCCTCCCCTCCCCCCTTAAGGATGGGAAGGGGTCTCAAACCAACAAAGAAACATTTTTTGTCTTAAAAAACCACCACATGCTAAATTACGTTCCGTTTGCTTGATTAGTTCCCGAGTTATGCAGAATATTGTGTTTTAATTGTATGGGAGCTCCCCCTTTTATGATGGGGAGGGTTCTCAAGCTACCATAAAAACCTTTTTTGCTTTCAAAAACTCACACATGCTAAATTTGGTTTCTTTCGCTTGATTAGTTCTCGAGTTGTGTAGAAATTTGTGTTTCATTTGTATGGGAGTCCCCCTTTCCAGTGAAGGGAGGGGTCTCAAACCACCATAAGATTATTCTCCGGCCCCAAAAATCTCTGCATACAAAATTTCACGCCGATCGGTCCTTCCGCTTGCGAGTTAAATCGTGACAAAGGAAACCCCAACTCATTTTTATTTATATAGATAGATAATTGTCATGTTCATTTCATAATATTTGGTTCATGAAAATAGATACGGATTTGTTTCATTTGTGCCTTATACCAGTCTTCTTATTGACGCTTTTATAAGTGATAACAAGGATTCATGATAAATAGATATTCCTTTGCTGGTTGCAAGTCACAATGTATGTATGTCATGAGATGCAAAGAAGAGCTTCTGAAAAAAAAATTGAAATACCGCAAAGTATTGGGATCAGTTCCATGGTTTTTCATGGTTTGCCTGTATGTCACTCAGTGGCTCAAAGGTCGGTTTCACGATAACAAGTCGGAAATCATACTAACGATCCTATTATATGCTTTCGATAAAAGTCTGCCCTTAAAAACTTCGATACTTCGAACAAATGTAACACCCATAGCACTGAAAATCATCTTTCAGAGATCTGCTTGACCCTCACTCTGAAAAGCATGTTGACGTTGCTCCCATGTGGCCTGTAATCAGTTTGTTTACGACAAAAACCTTCCCATGAATTATTCTACTCATCAACAATTGAAGGTCAAGCGAACGATGACTCCCAAATCAATCGAACTTATTCCCCTTTCTTCAATCACCCCCCGTGTCGACTGCAGTTCGAAAACTGCATTAAATCACCAGCCTGAACCAACTTAAATCACGTGTATCCAATCCAGAATCAACCCGCGGTTCCAGTTTGCCAACCGGTGATGATGATGATTCCGTGCCAATCAGAACAACGCCACACGGCTCAATTGTTGCCTCGTTCTTGACTCTCGTGGCCGGCAATGCTCGCCGACTGGACCCGAGACCAATCACAATCATGCACTCAACTAAAAAGAAGAGCACGTTGATAGCGGTCGCCGTCCAAACAATTGTGAACCCTCCGGTGACCCCCTCTCTGATGTGTTGTGTTGTTTTGTGTTGCGGCATTGCGCGTCACGAGAATGGCGATCTTTAATATTTGTTTATCACTTTTCCATCCATCTCATTCGCTTCGCGAGTTATTTCTGCTAGTGAATTCTATTTTGCGGTGTTTTGTTTTCTATCAATTCATCCTTCACACACTGAACGTTGTTGAGGAAGCGAAATTCCGAACGTCTGACCATTATCTGCACTCAAAATCACATTTTTCACAGCTCCCAGGCCACAATTTCAAACGCAATCTCTTCATAGCTACAAATCTTCCAACTCATTACGATTTATAATTTCATTCATTCGCGTTGCTTCCTATTCTTCCGCGTGATTTTTACTGACAATCCACTGCACACCAGCCAACTAGATTAATTTTCTTCACCCTGATCTAGCAAAACTCATCCTCATCGATGTGTTATTGCCCTTTTCCTTCACTCTCGCGCACACACACACGCACACTTGCAAGCAACTATCGAATGCAACCGACCCAGGTCAAGTGCAAATGCACCAAATTTCCTTGCCACCCCCAACAAGACCCCACCGAGCCACCGGTCTTACACTTACACTTTGAGAACACTTCGATTTAACTTTCTCTTAGGATTTCCCGGATTTGCGTCCGAACGGTTTGACGGTCAAAAATAAACTGAATCCAACGGCGAAAGCACATCTGGGTCTAGCATATCGCCATTCACAGCCGCCGCCGCCGCCTCAGCAGCATCAACGCGCCCCATCTGTCATAGACCTTCGTCGCTTCCAATTCTCGTCGACCTTCACAAAGAATTTCTTCCTGGCGATGCTGCCAGACTCTCAAAGTGAAGAAGCGCTCATTTTCTTCGAAGATATATCTGCCTTGTGTTGAATGCTTTTGCGTTGATCTACGTTCCCTTTGTCGCAAAATGCAGTCCACAATCAAAGCATATGCGGCTATTTTTGTTTTTACTCTAGATATTAGGTTCAGTTTATCTTCTTTGAAAGTTTTCCAAAGCAAGTTGACGTCTTCTCAAATCTCTTAATGTATTTTGGTCCCATACGTACTATAGTATTGCTGACCAGGTATCACAACCGCATTTAACTAAAACCCTCTTCTAAATGATTGTCAAATGGGAACAAGTCAACTATCAATTATCATCTCATTCACGTATAAATGAAAATACTCAATGGTTGACATCATAAACATACTATTGAGTTGGTACCATGCATTCAATCTATAGATGTTGTAAAAATGAATAGAGAAACACAACCAACACGCTCAAATTACTGTCTCTTGTTATCTCTTTTTTATACATTGCTAACCTACATTGCTACGTGCTCTTGACTTCAAATGCAACGCAAATTATTTTTGGTGAAAACTAAAGCCTGTCAACGGTAATTTTGGACACTTTTATTTCAAAGTAGATTTTGAATTATTTCACGGATACAAGAGGTCAAATAAGTACCAAAAACAGCCAATCCATCAAACTGTCCAGAACTTCGCCCAATACAGAAGTACTGGGCACTAGTTAAGCGGACACTCTTCGAAACCAAGAAGAAAGCAAATGGCAGCAATGATTTCAAGAGAAGACGGAGAATCGCCACAGTGAGGCGTATTCGAGGATACCGTACGGAACCTTATCACGGGTGTACCACAGAAAGTTTGAGAATTTAACAGAAAGAAGGATTAACATCTTTATCAACTGTTTCTTAAGTAGATATAAATCTATTTGTTTTAAATAAACAATGGTTTTGTAAATTATGTGTAAATTTTGTTTTGCTACTATTATTTTGGTGTCCAAAATTTAACGTAGTCTTTAGATGTAAAGATGCTAGTTTGCTTTTGAAAATGATAAAATCTATCAATAAATATGGTGGCTAAATAAGGACTCTTTTCTGATTCTATGACACCAAGAATGAAAATCGCTGCAAGAGTGTAGACCTGGATGAATTCCCAGGTAACCAATAAGCATTAAATAGAGCCCGTAAGTAGCCTTATATGGGTCTTAACGACAAGCGATATAATGCATATGAACATTATATTCACCTTAAATGCTATTCAAAGCAGGTTTTCGCCCGCTATACAGCCAATTCAATGCTGGACCTCACCAAAAGAAGACGTCTATGTCGACAATATGTCATTCATTGGTAGCATGAATTGGTAACGTTTGCAAATGACAGCAGTTGAAATGTTGTTCTACTGCTGGGGTTAAGCTTTTAGAATGCTGAATTAAATGCTTGATTGAGAATGCGAAAGAAAAAAAAAGTCCATTTTCAATTTCAGATTTTATTCATTTTCCTGTTTTGCCTCTTATATTTTCTTCCTCTCCTGTACTGATGATGATGACCGTTTGCTTTCTGTTTAGACCCTATTTTTCTTATGAAAGGGAACTCAATACGCTGCAGTTTTTACATTTTCTAGGATGGGATTCAAACTAGCTGCTTCGTGATCGATGTGTTTTTATACCGCGTATTATCCTCTAACCTATATGGAACGTATGGGAACGGTTTTAATGTTTGCTCAATATAAACTTCAATGTTCCCAGGTAACCAATAAGCATTAAATAGGCACTAATTCTGCATCATACGTGCATTTAAGATTCTTTTTGCAGTACATTGGTTGTCTGAATGCACAGTTGTTGTAAAATAGCATACGTAAAGCTACTGCAATGCTAGCTGTCTGATATCTGCATTTTTGTTGCTTGATATGTTATTAGAATAACGCACTGAAAATGCTTTATTAAAGTTGTTTTAAAAGTTCAGAAAAATATCATATCATAATATCATAACAGTATGGCGTAAATTTTACTGAATATTTACTATTAAATGAAAACAAGGAGAAATACAACTATGAATGTATTCAGAAAAATTGTTAAAGGTAAAAATTAGTGACTATGAGTCGAAAAACGATTATTTACTAAAATTCGGCATTATTGCAGTAGGCTTTGAAGCTAGAACAAAAATATGTTCTACAAAGTTTTTTATAATAACAATTTCTACAACTTTACTGAACATACCATCTCACAATATTTGCTAATAAAAAAGTTAGGATACACGCCATTCTTGCGTTAAATGCAAGAAACAATCAATTTCATACAAATTGTAGTACAATAAGTTTGCAACAAGTTCTCAGAAGTAATCACAGCTCTAAAACCACAGATTTCCATCAAAAACCTCATGTCCGCCTAAAGTAGCATACTGGACCACTGTGCAATGCGACCACGTCCATTCGACTCCTTCGAAATTTTCCTTCAAGTTAAGGTAACATTTACAGAAATCGTTCCACTTCTAACTGAGATATGGAATTCTTTCGCGTTTCTGGCCCTTTTTTCCCACTGTGCAGCGGTGAAAAAGCAAACCTCTCATCAAGTCTCGATCCGACAGCATAGATATTCCTTCACATCCACGCAGCAGAACAAATATGGCGGCTATCATATTTCAGCGGAAAAATTCACACCATAAACAACCGAAAATTGAGCTCCGAACGAATGTCTGCGGCAAAATTGCCCAGGTCTTTGCTGAACTGCTCTGCCCGGCTCGCCTTGAAACCCTCCCTCCCCTTCGTGGAGAGCGCGTTCCACTTCTCGCGCGACAAGCTTTTAGTTTCCATGGAATTATTGAATAAATATGAACTAAGGTATCAAGCACGACTCTGACTCTGCCCGGCTTGCTATTCGCTTGATGCTTCACGCTGAACCAGGACGAGAACAGACACGAAACTACTGTTTTGATTGTTGTTGTTGTTGTTGTTGTTGTCGTCCCGAAGCAGACTTCCGTGCAGTGTCAAATCGTAGAAATCTAGACAAAATCGTCAAAGGGAAAGGAACAATGTAAACGTAAACTTTTCAAATGCCGGTTGCTAACATCTATATCCACCGATGAGTAATAACTCCTTGATCTGTTTCTGGTGCTATTTGGTTGGAAAATCAAGCAGATCCCAGAAAAATACGCTAGGTCATTGTTTCAAATGTTACTTCGACCTTTGTTGAAATGTAGGTTCCTCCACCACCGTCATTATTCGGTCTTTGTCCCATTGGTGGAGCAGGGTCTGCAATCATATATTGCAGGGAAGTTATGGATGTTTTATTGAAATGGATTCCGCTCCATGGGAATGAAGTGGAGCGGGAAAAATCGGCGAATAACAACGAAATTCCATCGCCGTCGAACGAGGTCCTCAGCGGGAAGAAATGAAGTCATACACGAAAATGCCGTCGGATCGTCGTAGGTGACTAATGACCTCTGACGTGGTTGCTTAGATGCGTATCAGGTGACAGGGATATCAGATCCGAAGGCGTAAAATTCATGATTTATTGGCAAAGAATTATGAATATTCACAGCTAACCTCCCTTCCCGGTTGCGATTGTCTTCCTACGGAGAGCTTAGAATGAAAGCAAATTTGCTTTCATGTAGCCACAACTAAGCTTTTCTGGCTGCCCCGCCCTTCATGGCCATGTAAGGAAAACGTGCTCAAGTGAGTCAACTCGGGATGGCAGCAGGAATGGATGGAAAGTTTACCACCTCAAAATCCTTTCGACAAACACACCCGTTACAGGATTTATCGAGCATGATAATCTTGTTGTTTTTGCTGCTGCTGCTGCTGTCATCCGGAGAGCATCATCCTCAGACAAATGAACAACACCGGCTCGAGAGGTTTATCCTAAATACACAAACAAACCCGAGAGCTAAATGGACAGTGTCAATGCTGTCGAGACTGGAAACCAATTAACATTCGAGGGACCCAAATTCGATTGGTTTGCAAATCGGAGCTCCGGCGAATTTACAGCGAAATCGATTCAATCAACAAAAGTTAGCATTGAAGTTGGTGGAATTGGCTCGGTGGTTCGTCTGACTCGTTTGCGATAATGAGCTTGTTGCGAACAACCACCACACACCCACTGGGTCAACGATTGGAATGCAAACTATGCTGTAAAAGTGTTTGAATAAAACGTCAGCTATTTTAGACGGCGCAACAGAAGTCCTAGAGTTAGGAAGGGCAGGGGATATTCGGCTAGGATCTGACCGCTCATTATGGCGTTGCTGCTGTGCCAGCATCAAGAGTTCTCGATGGGCAGCCGTACCAAGTCCTTATCAACTGAAAGCCGGCGGTTGAGTTGGGTGTTTAGACAGTTTTGCTTTGTGGAACAAAGTTTGGTTCGGACGTTGGAGAAGATAAATAAGCGTTTGTTTTGCATGAAAAGGTCATGAACTGCTTGAAGTTGTTTG
>JASCZW010009828.1:0-40146 GCA_034211315.2 Aedes japonicus
ACAATGCACACTGGGCCAGAATGAAAAATTAGCAGGAATAAATTATTTTCACTATGAAGATGCAACTTTAGAACAAAACTGTCTTCGAAACAGTTGTAGCTTATAATTAGAACTTTAATTTGACATCAGCTTCAGTTGTTAGGGTGGTCCTTGAATATATTGAAATAAAAGTTCTATCTTTCTCATTTCTTGATATAAAGCAATACTGTGTTCAACAAAGTTGTTCCTTATTGAATTTAAAGCAACTTTGCTGCAAAGATCATAGTCATAGGTCGTTTGTGTCAATAGTTATGATCATTTTTATGCTTAAGAGTAGGGTGGCCCTGAAAAAAAATAGTATTTTTCGCCTAACTTTTTCATTTCAAGTTTGATGAAAACGGTGTCTTCGACAAATTTCTAGAACTTGTTCAAACACACATTGATGAAGAAAAAACGTAATTTTATGCATCTGTTCAAAAGATATCGTGATTTTAGTCATAAAATTACGACTTTTTCAAATTACATTATTTTTAAAGGGGAAAAACGGGATACAAATACGATTGCATATGAATGGTAAAGATAAGAGGTCTCTTTTGTATATAAATGTTCAGGTGAATTTAGAAGAATTTGGGGTTAAATGGTACTATGAATGTATGTCCTTTTTAAAATAAAATTCTTGATTTTTCTTAAATGTTGATGGCAATGACGAGTAAATCACCATATTTCAATAAAGAACTAAGATTTGCAATGTGTTCATTTTTATAACAAACATGCATGCTAAAACGTACCAATATTATAAATTGTGCTACTAAACCACTAAACATCATTAAACATGAATACATGTTTTGTAACGTCATGCGCGTTTAAGGGTTAGCAATATTTTCGAGGTTGAACTTTCTTGTGTTGTGATCTCAAAAACTTTAGGTACACGCAAAAAAAAAAGCAGCAGTAGAAACTACCATTTCGAGGGTTAATTTAAGCGCAATCACCAACAATTTTCAGCTGACTATAAATGCGTTTGATTTTACCATGCCTGCGATTAGATCAACCATGGTGCGGTTGATATCAATATGAGGTCTGTCAAATATACCAAAAATCAAAGAAGGTTTTACCATAAACGTAGTAAATTTGACGGAAATTTCCTGGTAGTTTTAAAGATAGGCGTAGTCGGGTAAAATAGTAATTTTTACTACAAGATTTCTTTCTGTGTATGAAGCGCTACAACGTGTATACGGCTGTGTTTGCATGCGTCTGGAACCAACATAATGGTAAATATAAACTTATGTCAGTTGAACTTTACTGCTTAGTACTCGAAACAATAACTCAAAATTCTAGTTTGTTTAACCACCGTAGGTAGTAAAATCAAACTAGATGTTTGTGCCCAATTCAACGTGAAATTCCTGTTGAATGAAACTAGAATAAATTTGCGTTTAGGAATCTTTTTTCTCAGTGCACCCTTAGTAAAGCGATTTTTTTTTCTTTGCTTCGGTGGCTTTCCATTGTGCTGAAGGTTTCAGAGCGTCATACATTGAGAAGTATAGTGCGCCATTTAAAAGTGAAGAAAGCTGCTATTTTATTCATGTCTTGCTAGCTTTCGGATTATTTCAAGTGCTGAAAATTTCTGAATGGTTTTAATAACGATTAATAACGGTTTTTAGATTATTCAATCATTTGCTAGTACTCAAAGTCTGGAGTGTGTTTATGATTGTGTGTGTTATGTGTTTATGTGTCGGTCTTTAGCATAAAATTGGGTCTATTCATGAATGCAAGTTCGTCCCATTCGATCGATTTTTTTTATTAAATGCAGTTGTCGTACGGGTTTCTTCCTGGTTTTATGATTTAAGGCATTGCCGGCTTTATTCGGTTTACCCTACCGAAATTTTCACAAAACAAACAAACCGAATATGTTTTGAAATACAAGGAGATTTTTACATATGGTTTATTGGCCCTTTGATAATGAAATCAATAATTCACTTTGCACAGGTTTTGTTCCTTTGGTTTGTGTTTAGATGAGGCATTTGGAGAATATATAATCGAAACCCATACATTTCCATTTTCCATTTTCGATTTTCAATGATTTAAATTGAACACAATGCAAAAATTAGTTCTTTATTGAAATATGGTGATTTAATCGTCATTGCCATCAACATTTAAGAAAAAATCAAGAATTTTATTTTAAAAAGGACATACATTCATAGTACCAATTAACCCCAAATTCTTCTAAATTCACCTGAACATTTATATACAAAAGAGACCTCTTATCTTTACCATTCATATGCAATTGTATATGTATCCCCGTTTTTCCCCCTTTAAAAATAATGTAATTTGAAAAAGTCGTAATTTTATGACTAAAATCACGATATTTTTTGAACAGATGCATAAAATTACGTTTTTTCTTCATCAAAATGTGTGTTTGAACAAGTTCTAGAAATTTGTCGAAGACACCTTTTTCATAAAATTTAAAATGAAAAAGTTAGGCGAAAAATACTATTTTTTTCAGGGCCACCCTACTTTTAAGCATAAAAATGATCATAACTATTGACACAAACGACCTATGACTATGATCTTTGCAGCAAAGTTGCTTTAAGTTCAATAAGGAACAACTTTGTTGAACACAGTATTGCTTTATATCAAGAAATGAGAAAGATAGAATTTTTATTTCAATATATTCAAGGACCACCCTAACTGAAACTGATTTTAAATTAAAGCCCTAATTATAAGCTGCAACTTTGCTGATGACAGTTTTGTTCTAAAGTTGCATCTTCATGGTGAAAATAATTTATTCCTGCTAATTTTTCATTCTGGCCCAGTGTGCAATGTACCAAAAACGCATTTGTGTTACAACCTCTCAAGAGAATTTACACACCGGAGTCATCGCAGTGGCATTCACCGGGCGAAAGTGCTCCGAAGCACCCGTAAACGCAAAAATCGGCGAAAGGTTATGGCCTCCGTGTTCTGGAATGCGCAAGGTGTAATATTCATCGACTATCTTGATAAAGGTAAAACCATAACAAGAACATACTATGCAGCGTTATTGGATCGTTTGAAGGATGAAGTCCGGAAGAAAACGGGCGCATTTGCAGATAAAATGTGTGCTCTATTATCACGACAATGCGCCTGCTAATTCATCCTCAATTGCTCAAGCAAAATTGAATGAAATTCGGTATCAATTGGTTCCCCATCCACCGTATTTGCCAGACTTGCCCCCAGTAACTTCTATTTGTTCCTAAAACTGAAAGAATGGCTCACCGGTAAGCGATTTTACTCAAATGATGGAGCTGAAACCGATGGCTATTTTGAAGGACTTCCGAAGGAGTACTATTCGGGTGGGATAAGAAAGGACCTACAAGGAGAGTATGTTGAGAAATAAAACTGAATTTGGCAAAAAAAAAATTTTCGTGTTTGAAATTTAATGGACTTTTCAGACAACCTAGTATTTCTGCATCAAAAGCTTTCCAAATATTTACGTATTTATCTAAATTTGGTAATCTTTTGATTTATTTTGTACGCATGAAATGGGCCAAGGAAATGGTCACGACGATAGTTATTCCTGCAGGTCAAGAAGCAGCTATCATTGATTCCAATAGTGGTGGGAAGAATCATAAGGTGGTGAAGCAGCATTCTGACAACAATCAACATAATTAACTGATGATCGATCACAGCAAGCCGGGCTTTGAAACTGACGTGTTTTGTTATTACTGCATCGTTTTCGCGAAAAAAAATCAAACAATAATTCGTAATTCAACTTAAATAAACAGTGAAATCATAAAATCTCCACGTGGTTTAAGAAAGACGTAGTGAATGCAATCGATTTCTTCCCGAAATGGGCGAGTGTCGGTAGTTTTTCTTCGTTTTTTTTGTTTTTTTGTTTTTTGTGCTTCGCCGGTAGAACAGTTCCGTCAGCTAAGTTTTGTTTATTGATGACTAGCTGAACCCGGTGCGAGCTTTACTATGCATGCAACTAAAGGAATACAAATTTAATAGAACTGGTGCGTTAATATTTTTTTTTCGGAATGAATTGGGTTAAAGTGTTTTCGTTTGCTAATGTTTGAAATTTATCCAAAAAACGAAAGTTTCTGTCTTTAATTTAACCCTTGAACCCTTGGTTTTTCTCTCTGTTTAGAAGCATTTCCGTATCTTGTCATTTTGAGCCACATTTTCTCTTGCATAACCTTAGATTAACTTTTTATGCATAATATAGAACTAAGAGTAACTCAAGCATTAACCATTCTTGAGTAAGAAGGGTATCCAACTTCTATCAGAACATGCTGCCTGTCCGAGAAATACAAATTTTGTCTTTTAGTTGCATGGATAATTCTCACGTTTGGTTTAAATTGCTGTTTCTTTTGTTTGAGATCGCCCCCCACCTCCAGAAAGAGTTCCACCCAAAGTTCTGAAAATCCCCACATGCCAAATTTGGTTCCAATTTCTTGATTAGTTCACGAATTATGCAGAAATTTGTGTGTTATTTGTATGGGAACCCCCTTTCAAACGGGGGAGGAGTCTCGATCCATCATGAGAATCTTGTCCGGCCGCAAAAACCTCTGCATACACATTTTCATAACAGTGGGGATAATTTTCATGTTTGGATTAAATTTGTGTTTCATTTGTATGAGAAGCCCCACCTCTAACAAAGAGAGGAAAGGTTTCAAACCTCCGCAGAAACATTTCTTGCCTTCTGAAACCTCCACATGCCAAACAAGGTTCCGTTTGCTTTATTAATTCTCGAGTTATGCTGAAATTTAAGTTTCATTTGTATTGGAGCCCCCTCTTAGAGAGGGGGGAGGGTTCTCGAACTATCATAAGATTCTTTCTCGGCCCCAAAATCCCCTGCATACAAATTTGCAAAGCATGCGGGATAGCTCTCATGTTTGGTAAAAATTTGTTTTTCATTTGTATGGATGTCTCCCTTTTCATAGAGAGGGGGGGTCTTTAATAACCATCAAAACATTTCATGCCCTCAATAACTCGCCAAGCTTAATTTGGTTCCATTTGCTTGATTAGTTCTCGAGTTATGCAGAAATTTGTGTTTCATTTGCATTGGAGCTTTCCTCCCAGAGGAAATGAAAACATTTTTCGCCTTCATAAACTTCCACATAACAAATTTGGTTCCATTTGATAAATTGGCTCTCGACTTATGCAGAAATTTGTGTTTCATTTGTATGAAAGCCCCTTCCCCTTCCCTTCCAGAAGGCAAAGGAGTCTCAAAACATTCCTCGCTTTTGAAAACCTCCACATGCAAAATTTGATTCCATTTGCTTAATAAGTTCTCGAGTTATGCAGAAATGTGTGTCTAATTTGGAAGCCCCCCTTTAAGAAAAGGGAGGGGTCTCAAGTTAACTAAGAAAAACTAAGAAAAAACCCGCTAAATTTGGTCCCATTTGCTGGATTTGTTCTCGAGTTATGCAGAAATTTGCGTTTCATTTGTAAAAGAACCCCCTCTTTCAAAGAGAGGAGCGATCGCAAACCACGATTGAGACCTTTTTTGCCTTTAAAAACCTCCACCTGTCAAATTTTGTTCCATTTGCTTAATTAGTTCTAGAAATATAAACGGAGGGGTTATAAACCACAATTGAAACATTTCGTGCATTCATTTGCTGGTTTTAGTTCTTGATTAGTTCTCTATGCAGAAATTTGTGTTTCATTCATATGGGGGCCCCCTTTTCTAAAGGAAGGGGGGGATCTTTTACTATCATAAGAAACTTCTTCGGCCCTAAAAACCCCTTCATACAAAATTTCAGGCCGATCGGTTCTGTGGTCTCCGAGTCTATAAGGTTCAGACAGACAGAAATCCATTTATCTATATAAATAAAAATGGGGTTGGGGTTTCTATGATGGTTTGAAACCCCTCCCTTCTCTGGAAAGTGAAGCACAAATTTCTGAATAACTCGAGAACTGATCAAGCAAAGGAACCCAAATTTAGCATGCGGAAACTTTTGGAGGCAAGCAATGTTTCTATGGTAGTCAGAGACCCTTCCCCTCTCTAGAAAGGGAGGCTCTCGAACAAATGAAACCGAAGTTTCTGCATATCTCAAGAACTAATCAAGCAAATGGAACCAAATTTGGCATGCTGGGATTTTGAATGTAATAAATGTTTCTAAGATAGTTCGAGATCCCTCCTCTCTCTCTCTCTCTCTCTCTCTCTCTCTCTCTCTGTTAGGAAACAAAAGCTTCTACATAACTCGAGAGCTAATGAAGTAAATGAAGCCAAATTTGACAGGTAGAGGTTTTTGAAGGCAAGAAATCTCGAGTACTTTTTCAAATAGACGTATCTGATTTTTGTAAACAAAGAGGGGAAGTAAGATTCAAACGTTAATTTCTCAAAACTATCAGCGCCCTCACGTAAAATAGCATCACCATCATGTTAGGGAAATGTTATTCCTTGTGTTGGTGGCCCTAGTTTGCATGAAAGTGCTAAGGGTTTCTATAATTTAACGTTTGAATCTTACTTCCCCTCTTTGTTTACAAAATCAAAATGAAACACAAATTTGTGCATAACTCGAGAACTAGTCAAGCATATGGAACCCATTTTGGCATGTGGAGGTTTTTGGAGGAGATAAATGTTTCTATGGAAGTTTGAGACTCCTTCGCCATCTGGAAGGGGGCGGGAGGGGGGTTTCCATACAAATGAAACACAAATTTCTGAATAACTCGAGAACTTATCAAGCAAATCGAATCAAATTTGGCAAGTGGGGGGTTTTGAAGGCAAGAATGTTTCTATGGTGGTTCAAGACCCCTCCCCTTTTTGAAAGGGCGGGGGATTCAAACAAATGAAACTCAAATTTTTATTACAATCGAAGAGCCCCGTGTGATGGTTCGAGAACTAATCAAGCAAATGGAACAAAATTTGGCATGGGGGGGTTTGGAAGGCAATCATTGTATGGTGGTTTGAGAAACCACCCCCTCTGGAAGGAAGGGCTCCCATACAAATGAAACACAAATTTCTACCAAAAATGAGAATTATCCAGGATACTTAAACACAAAACGTGTATTTCTCGGGTAAGAAGCATGTTTTGATAGAAGTTTGAACCCCTGCTTATTCAAAAAAAAAAAAAACTCATTCCGAAAAAAAAACCATAAAAGTGCCAGTTACATTAAATTTTCCTTCATTTAGTTGCAAGCGTAGCAGCGCACGCACCGAGTTGAGCTAGTAAATGAATAAGTTACAGCGTTATTCCGCTTTGTCGCGAGTGAATCGATGATTATTTGCAGTTTTAAAGTTTGATTAGAGTCGCCCCAAAGCGGGGATTTTGAGCAGAGTGTATAGTGAGAAAAACGATGATCGGTGAAATGTACAAAACGGCCATTTGAGAAGCTGGTACATAATTTCAGATGCATTCGCCACGTGGTGTACAGAGTTTTGTTATGCAGGTTACATATATAACGGGCGGTTTAGCAAAGTTTATTTTTTGCGCTTATTGTTTCGCTGAAATAATTACGCATCAACGTCGGAAATTTCTATTTTTACGGATGAACAAAATAGTGTCATTAAGGAGGTGGTTATTGGTGAGATCCATCTGATTTGAACTATATAATAAAAATCTTATTCCTAAATAACACTGAATTCACGCCAGGCTTGGAAATTTAACATTTTCAGATAGGGAAGTGTGTTGCAGTGCCCTTATCCAAATGATATCGGTAATGTTTACATGACTTCCTCTTTTTGACATTTTCGTTTGCTGTTCTTGAGATTTTCGATTTCACGTGTATACTAAACCGGTTGTTTACCAGAAGTGTAACTTGTTAGTATTCTCTTCTTTCTCTTTGGAATTGCATATAGATTGATACATATAATATGTCAACGGCCTTGTTCATGTCTCTTTTCATTTTTTTAAAAGTCTCCCAATCTATATTTGTAAGTTTTCTGTTAATTTCAGCATAGTTGATGATTTTGAAATCGTAAAGAAGTGCGAAATCAGCATCCTCTGGACAATGCCTATGAGAATCTTAGAATGATGAATATTCGATAGCAATATGAAATTTTTCATTCTTCCATAGTGGATCTAAAGCTTCATCAATTCTAAAATCTTCAGTACAACTAGTGAAAACAAAATCTAAATAGCAGTTAAGCTGGTCCCGAACATGACTAATTTGATGAAGTCTTAGGTGGCTGATTGTATAAAAAATAGATTGTTAGGTATCATTTCCACCTACAATTGGAAGCATTCGAAATTCGTTACCATTATTGTGAATAAAATCAACTGTTTTCTGGTTGAAACCTCCATAAATGTGAACCTTGGATTGAAGCTCCAAATCTTGAAATCTAGATTCTGCGATGTTTAACCATTATGTGATCGACAGGGTACCTGGGTACCCACCAAATTCAAATGATTATAACTCTGGCAATTATTGATCGATTTTAATTATTTTAGCACCGTTAGATTTGAAAAATCATTCGTTTTAATGACCATTTGAATTGATCTGGTTCCTGTGAATCCGGGTTTTTAGGGCTGTATTCCGGTATGGAGACTCAATTTTGGAACATCTATTGAATTTCCAGAAATGGACGTCAAAATTTTTGGAATGATTCCGAGAAACTATTTGAATTCTATTTTGAGCCATATGTCGGCTTGTTCCTGGGACGGCTATCCTGTAACAGGTTCCCGAAGGGCCTAGAATGGCCATGAACATTTTCAGGAGGAATACCTTGGCAATATGGGTATCAAAATTCATGAAATTTCGCCAGTAGGATATTTTTCAACGTTTCAACGAGAAGTTCATCAATTATCATTACTTTTAACCACACGTCTTCACATTCTTGATAAAAAAAACATGTTTTTTGCACAACCATCGTTAATTTTCCGTTCAGAATCGTGAATCTGGTTGTTTTGATTTATTTTGCATCCATTATTCAAGTATCATCTTCCCTCCCCAAACACGAACCGCCAACAGTGTATGCAAATCCAACGCCATAATTAGACCAATTAGTACAACACACATACACGAGGCGTACAATTGCACGAATCCGGTGCCCACAATTGCCGCAGAATCTAGGTACACCTTCGCAGCATCAATCTTGCCCGACGTCGTCGCTGCAGCCGCCCAAAGTGCGAGAGAACCGGCGATGAAATATTTGTCCCCGCGTCCATGAGCTGCACGAAGATACACTTCTTATTATTCTTCCCGTTCCCCCGCTACATGGTGTGATTTTTATCATTTCCACCTAATCATACCATCACTACCCGAATTGAGTCTACGGAAAAGAGTTGGACGGACAGGACTTGGGACGAGGGAAGCAGGCCAATAAAAAATACGACGGCGTGCAGAACAACCGTCTTTTGCGTGATTTGTTTGTTCTGTGAGAGTGCCTTGTCATTTGTGTACCTTACGTACTTTTTCTTCCTCCACTTGGTATGAACGTACGAAATGGAAGAAGAATGCAATGCGCTACAGCATTTTGATCTGAGCTGGAGCATAACTCATCTCACCCCCCCACAAAACCGCCATTCCTCAGACCTTCTATGAGGCAAGACTCCAGTCAACCGTGTGTGAGCTATGCCGTTCACATAATTTCGTTCTCCGATTTCTTCCTCGCATCAAGGCAAGAATGCAAACCCCTCTCATCCTACGTACCGATCTACAAACATCCCCACACACAGTGCAAATCGCAAGCAATTCGTGCCAGTAATTTAAAGAAAACAAAAGTTTTACCCGATGTAACAATGAGCAGAATTCTGAGCCTCAGGAAGATATTCGACCGCAGAAGTGGAGAAGATTCCACTAGTCCATGGAACCTTCTTCCGAAAGATAAAAGTAAACATGAGCCCGAACACATACAGAAAAAGGTAAAGGTACTCCATCCCGTTGCCCAACGCTCCCCTTCTTCTCAGCAGAGGACGCGAAGGATGATGATGCATTGGTGTGATGGAGTTACATTCGAAGAATTTTAGCGAAGTGAAAACATGATCCGGTGAGGCGCCAGCCCATATCGCGCAGCCTTGTTTATCGTTCCGGCGAGTGTGCAATAGAACGGATCCCTCCCGGCGAAAACTTTCGGGCGATGATGGAGAGAAACAGAGATATGCTGTGGGAATTAGTTGGCGCAAGGGTTGCCGACTTCCAGCCTCCCGCCTTTACAATGAGAATCATCCGAAGCTGGCTACCCCGGAGATCTTCGACACTCCAATCCGAGGGAAAGCAATCCATCAACGGTTTCATGGTCTCATCTTCCCAAAACTGCTGCCATGCTGACTGAGGACGATGCAAGCGCAACCGAATATTCTCGAGACTACACCCAAGTGACATGAACGTAAATAATTAAGGCAAAGAAATTAAAAAATGGATCATTTCAAGCGCTCACCGTTCGTGACATCCGCTGGGTCGTCGTCGTCGTCGTCGTCGTCGTCGTCGTCGTTGTCGTCATGTGAGTGTGAGGGGAGCAATCGGGGAAAGAGATTTTTGGGGGAACAAATAGCTCCACTAAATGATGATTAAAAAAGCTCATTCCAAACATGGCAAGCAGAAGGCACGATACGCAGAACCTGAATCGAATCGGAGAGCCGTGTGAGCTTGAGGATAATCGTTATGCTTCCAAGAACTCTTCGAGAAAGGAAATACATTGCCTGCCAGTGTCCAAAGGGCAGATGAAAAATGTACCCGCTCGAAAGGAAAGCGATCAACACGAACAAAAAAAAAACACACAACGCCAAACGAGCTGCGAAATTTCCTCCAACCCAAAACGACGACGTCAGTTGAAAGGAAATGGAGACCGAAAAAAATCTACAACAAGAAGTGAAGAAAATCGCTTTTTTCTTATCTGCCCTTTTCCCCAGCCTTAATTTACTTCCCACCAAATTCAAACTTTGATTAATATCCTCACCGGAAAGCGAATGGAATGACCTCGAGGACGACGACGACGACGACGACCAAGAAGAAGTCTCCGAGCGCCTCCGGGAGGAAGCTTGGCCAAGGACTTCCGCATACCGGCCGCCTGCAGGGACCTGAACTGAACTGAACTGAGCCTGGGCGGCCGTGATGAGGAGGGCAGAGTAGAAAAAAAAATTAATTAAAATTTCATCTACATGCAGATCTCTGCATCAGATTTGGTGATTCGGTCGTTCCGAATAAGAAAAATGAAATTAATTTATTTGTTATCCTGTCCGAGCGAAAGCGCGTTTCCTATTTGCGTGTGATGATTGTCCCATCCGTTGCAATTTATTCAAGTGCCTGAGCCGAACTAAGAGTTTTTCTTTTTGCGATTTCGAAATGTGAAAACTACATTTACTTAAATAGCATTTGTTTTTTTTTGTCATGAGTCATGAGTCATGAGTTCAAAGGCGCGCCCTTTTATCAGTCAAAATCAGATTCATTGCAAAGAAAACAAAATATGACTTCGATACTGACCATGCATCAGAACCCTAGTCATAACCAATTCAAAGTATAATACATCAAATAGACAATGAAAATTCACATAAATGAAGACTAACCATGATTTACTTATTCCAAGCTCATCCTCGCGCAATCGGGGCACAGAACGAGTATTGTCACTTTTCATAAGACATAAAATGTAATATGGACTAAGATATGTTCCTTCAACTACAAAAAACAAATATGTTCCCTAGTTTGAATTAATTCGGACTGGTAGATTCGGGTGGTAGATCTGATACCCAATAACGCACCACGAAAAGGTGATCTACCAGCGTTACGGGTCCAAAGTAGGTTTATATGTACACCCAAAATAAAAAAGCAATATTGTAATGCAATTTCGCTTGATTTGGTTTCATTTCTCGTAATGGATCGCAACTTGGAGAAAAAATGCAACATTGGTCGTGGGCAAAAAAGCAACACATCAATTCGATTAGAAAAATTCAATGTGTGCGTGATGTTGTACAGTTGATTAGTAGTAGTAAATTCAATGGCGCACAAAAAAAAAAGATTTCCATCCGCTATCGAGAGTCGAACCGCGACCGTCAGCATGCCGGCTCTTCATTGTAACCATCCAGTCACCACAACAAGCTGAGGTGAATGGAATAAAAGTCCTACAGTTTCTTCGGTTTTTGAGGCACTCAACGTAACAACAATGAAGCAAATTTCGGTCGCACACACTTACATGGCTTCGTTTATTTCATAAACCGCATGGTGACTTGATGAGAGGGCGATAGGAGTGTGATGACGAGTGCAGATAAAAATAGAACACTTGACAGCGGAATAGCAACAGAGGCATACGGCGTAGCGGTGTTCTGTGCCATTGTCTCACCCATAACCACTTGCACACACTTGCATGGCTTTGTTTATACCATAAAAAGCTTTGTGGAACATGATGGGCAAATTTGCCTTTTCAGAATCATGCGAATTTCTCAAGATATGATTGCAAAAACTGCAAAATTGCAATTTTGCATTTTTTGCTACAATTTCAATTTTTGGGTGTAGTATCATTTATTAGATGCACAACTAAGCTCTCGCTGTTTGTCAGTAGATGGCTCTAGCAGCTAGAACTGGTAGATTTTTGTGTATCCAAAGCGAATTGAACCAAGGTTAGATATATAGTATGGTAAACAAACCGACACATTAGTGATTTTGTTTTTGCATAAAAGTCTGTATACGTTAAATGTCTGACACCAGCAACAAAAATTTACACATACTTTAACAAAACCGATTGTTTATTTCACAATAATAGAGTTATATCTCTGGAAACAGTTTATTAAGATGTTAATCCAAATTTCTGTAAAATCTCAAACTTTTTGTGGTACTTCCGCCATCAGGTTTCATACGGTATCATCAGATACGCCCACCGTGACGATTCTCCATCCTATCGTGAAGTCAGCAAAGCCATTTGCTTTCTTTTTAGTTTCCAAGAATTTCCGCTTAGGGGGCGACCCCGGCGTATTGGTGAACATCCATACCTCTCACACCTAAGTCACGAGTTCGAATCTCACCCCCGGAGAAGTTACGAAAATGCCCAAAAGTGGTGTTTGACTGACTACGACGGGAGATGAACCAGCCCGAGGCTGAAAATCTCGATAATCAAGAGGCGAAACTTTATAATTTTCGACCACAACTACATATAGCCTGCCAATTGAAATACTTCTTAAGGAGTTTGGCCACCTTCCTTATTCGGAAATAATTGGCAACGGCGTTACTTTGAATTGCGGTGTAAAAAGCCAGACCCGGAAGCTGTTGCATTTGAATGGTAGTATTAGATCTGGTACATAATCTTTTAATCGATGACTGGAAGTATGATTAGCTTGTAGACAGCAAGCTTGTTTTTCAGGGATAATGTAAGCCTTCTGTTGATCAATGGGTACAGTGGCTTAAACAGGACGTTACATTAGAACTGGGGGCTCAATTGCTTGAGCTCCAAGTTCATGATGTTGTCGAAACCTGGGGCCTTCATCCCCAGTAGCACACTTGCCATTCGGTTGAGATAACATAAATATGATTTGCCAAGTCATAATCAAGTCACTACAACTAATAAAGGTCGTAGAGTGCTACTTGGGTGTTCTTTGAGCTTTTGATATAAGTCAACAATTCGTCAGCTAAGTTCTCCAACTTCTCTTTGAAGTCGTTGAGGCTTAGATGGATGTTAGTAATAAGCGCGCTAACGGCAGCTTCGTGTGGACTTACGATGTTTTGTCCGAGATTGTGGGAGCTGACGAAGTGTTGACTTATCTCAGCAGCCTTTTCTGCAGGAGTTATCAATCGATCCTTAGAGCCATTGATGTCTAGTGGGATCAACGATGGAATGGGCCTTGGTTTAGTTTTTAAAATTTTGGTCAACTTCCAGAACGGCTTAGCACATTCTGGGAGAGAGCGGATCTTGTCGGCAAAATTGTTATTCTTAAGGTCCACCATTCTGGCCTTAATAATTTTTGTCACTCGATTATAGTGACTTTTTAGCGTTGGCAAACCAGTTCGCTGGTATTGCCTTCGGGTAGCGTTGCGCAATTGAATAAGTTCTTTAGTGGGTCTATCAATGGGTACACAGTCACTCACCTGATCAATCACCGGTACATGTTGCTCCCGGCCCTGGGAGATCGCTTGCTCGATGCTCTGCAGCTGACGTTAGATGTCATCAACCGAATCAAGGTGCATGTCGAAATCGATGTTGTCGTCAACGTGTTGTCGGAACCTCTCCCAACTGGCGCGATGATACCACCGGATAGTGGTCCGAGCTGAGCTCCTGGTGTACAATCGGCTGGGCGATGTTGTTCCCCATATTGGTGAGGAAGATGTCGATTGTCGAATGGACCCCGGATCTGCTCAACCGGGTGGGAGTATCCGGGCCCAGGACGGTGTAATGGCCCTCTTCAAGGTCTTCCTGTAGGATAATTCCGTTCTGATTCCGTCGGGTGTTCCCCCAGGTTTCGTGTTTCGCATTTAGGTCGCCGGCGATGATAAATTGCCCTTGCCTACGAGTTAGCTTGCGGATGTCGTTTTGTAGCATTGTTGTTGTTCCATTGGCGGTGCTGGCTTGCTTGGGACAATAAACCGCGATGATAGGGCCGAAAGCAGTTTCGACCTCGACTCCGATGGCTTCGATGGACTGCAGCTGGAAGCTCGGAAGTAGGTGGCAGTTGATATTGTTGCGCAGCGCGATCGCAACTCCTCCTCCTATAGAGCCACTACGATCAAGTCGCACAATCCGATATCCAGGGATGAAAATGTTGAGTTCTGGTTTGAGATGTGTCTCGGTGACGATGGCGATGTCGATGGCCTTCCTGTAAAGGAAGTTACCGAGCTCAATAGCTTTGTTCCAGTTCAGAATTCTGATTGTGCGTTTTCGGTCTATGCTTGTAAAGGAACTTCATCGTCACGGATGTGGCAGCTTGGCGATGGTTCAATGGAACTGGCTGAAGATTCGGCACTTGGTATCGGAGCGCCGGGAAATTCTCCTCGTCCATTCGAGGTGGCGGGCGGCGTTGGCCAGGCCGAGACTTGGTGGACGCTTGCTTGCGGATGGCTTGGATATTCCGCTCGTTTTGTACAGGCTCGGTTGCTGCCTTCGTGGTTAGCGCCACAGTTGGCGCACTTTGATGAGGCACCTTCATCCATCGAGGCACAATCCATCGAGGTGTGCGCTCCGGCACACTTTCCACACCGGGGCTTCATGTGGCAGTTTCGGGTCCCATGACCAAACGCCAGACACTTACCGCACTGTGTCACGTCATGCTGTTTTGGTCGGTACCGGTCCCACTCGATGATGATATTGGAGATGGCCCGTGTCTTCTTGAGATCCTCCACCCTTCTCCAAATGGACCAGATACAGTTGATCCCGATGGTTTCCTTGCTGCTGGCGCCTGACTGCGAATACCTTCAAAGGTTTCAATGACACCGCCTGCAGCTCGGCAAAGATGTATTCCGGAGTGTAATCTGGGAGGCCACGCAGAATCACCTTCATCGGCTTGTTTCCGGGAACATCATGCGTAAAAAACTCGTGTTGCTTGGCGATCAGATGAGCGCCAGCAGCACGGTACTCAGCTTCAGTCGAGCACATTATCTTTATGCCCGTACTGCACAGCTTAAACAGCGGAGTAAGTTTAATTGCTGCAAGCTCCGTCTTGAGCGCAGCAATGTTCTTCGACGTGGTGAAAAGCGGCGGGATTCTCACCTTTTTCGGTACCTCCTGTACGATGAGCCGGCGTCATCATGCCGTTGCCGCTTGGAACAGCTCGGTGTGCTTGCGGGAGCTGATGCCGCCGGCGTGGTTGTCACCACGTGTTGGTTTTTACGATCCATTGCGACGGCAATAGGCCGAGCGGACAAAGTTGCACACGCTGGCAATGTTTCCCTTTGGCTTGCCAACGCTAGCAAGTTGGCAAGAGCTGGCGAAATATCACGAGCCGGGCGCGCAATCGCGAGAAACAAACGAGATGGAAAAAGCGAGGAAAAAACTTCGACCGAGAGAGCGAAAAACACGTCCGTACGTGGCGCTTGAACGAACTGGAATCAATAAGAAAATTTGCGATGATGAACCCATTTTATATCATTCACTGCTCATATGCACCTCCCTACATCGCATTTGAAATCTGTGGTAGTGAAGTACTGTGCATTTTGTAAACGTAGGCTACAAAACAAAGTTAAAAGATATCACTTTTTATCTTCGTTTTTTTTCTCAATAGTTTAAAATCATTAACGGATAACGTTTAATAATTGAATTGATACGTGGGAAAATTTCCAACCAATCGATGTAAACATATTGAAAATCTATCGAGCATTTATTATGTTACAAGCGTTTAATTTGCAAGGATATTTCTTGACGGTCGCTTTTTTTAGATTTTCAATTGACACTCTACCCTAGCAAAAGAAAAAAAAACAAGCTGGTATCATATAAGTAACAAGTTCTGTAATGCCAGATATCGCTTTGATTTCCGTTGTATCTACATGACAATTTTTTTTATCACCCTGGCTTATTTTGTTATCATATGTTATCATTTTAAACATAAAATTTTTGACGAACGGTACAAATTGAATGAAATTTTTTAGATATTACCAGCATATTTGAAGAAGAAATATTGCTTTTTATAGATATTAGTGTGGGAATTTGATTTCAAATTGGTAACATAGTTTGAAACTAGTCCAATAAATTTGCTAACAATAGAAGGTATGTTATCATGATTCTCACTGACAATAAAATAATCTTTTATTATGATATTCAACGAGTATTTCTTTGTTCGCCTCAATGATAACATATTCAGTGTTCAAACAACGATAACTTGGTATAAGAATATGTTATCGGTTTGATATAATCCTTTGTTCGGTTACTCGATTACGTTAGACTTCGTCTTCGTCAAAATATGCAGAGCAGACCAAGCCAAAGTCCATAAAAACACTCAAAAATCAAGCTTACGTTTCTATGCGATCAAAATAAATTTCAATCAAACAAACTCTTTAGATGGGCAAATTGATTTAGTCGTCGTGAAAAGGGCGGATTAGTTGTTTACGGAGGGAACATGGTTCGCAATTGAAATTTTCGTCTCGGCCTTCTTGAGCAGCAGGACGGCCTGACTGTTTGGCAGGACACCACCCTATGAAATGGGGAAAAGTTTGTTCAGCTCCTCGTCCTTGCGGATGGCCAGCTGCATGTGACGTGGCAAGATTCTGACCTTCTTGTTTTCACTGGCGGCGTTTCCTACCAACGTGCTCGGCGTAGTTGCCCTTCCGGAGCAGACGGTGAGTTCGATCGACTGGGAACTGCAATCCGACGCGGTTCGAGCGGGATTTTGCCTTTCCCTTAACCTTCCTTTTCCAGTATCCGAATTGAGAATAATGGTTAGTCGGACGACACCACATGTTTTACAATCGCTGGTTTCATCAGGTAACTTTGCTCTAGCAAAGGAAAATAACAAGCTGATATCATATAAGTAACAAGTTCTGTTATCCTAGTTATCATTTTGATTTCCGCTATTATTGCATAGCAAATTAAGTTATCATCATTGGCAAATATTGTTTTCATATGTTATCATTTTGAACACACTATTTTTTATGAACGTTATAAGTTGAATTGTAAAACTATAAATATTTCCAGCATATATAAACAAGAAATTTTACTTTTATTCATAAATTTTTTTTCAGTTATTAGCATGACAATTTGATTTCAAATTGATAACATAATTTGTTACTATTTCAATAAATTTGCTTACAATACAGGATTTGTTATCAAATTGTTCGCAGTGATAACAAAATATGTTATTATTATGATATTCAACGAGTATTTTTTTGTTATTAATTCCGTTATTTTTGCTGTTTATTCAGCCTGAATGATAACATATTCAGTGATCAAAAAATGATAACCTGGTACTAGAACTTGTTATCAATTAGGTATAATCCTTTGCTCGGGTGGTGGTATGAACCAATCAGTGCGTGTTGCAAATATGATGTCATTTTCGACCAATAGCTTTGTGCGTTTATACATTTTTCTTGTTCAAGAAAATAAATAGGTAATAAAATTATTCAGACACGCCTGGATGAAGGATAAGCAGCAAGATAAGATAATGCAAAAAAACGAGAAAGATTCTGAAAGATCCAGACAGACAAGCAAAAAATGCATCTATTATTATAGTTAAGAAAAAAAAGTCTAGTTACCTGGCAAGAAACAGAATTTGGTTTCACTTTCTATTACTGTTAAAATGACAATCTGGTTTTGTTGTGAATTAAGAATTTTTGTATATATAAGGATTTTCTCCAGAATAAATCAGCTATCACCAACTCATTCATCGGTTCAGTCACTCTGAAAGAATCTGCTCATAGAGTCTCCTGATAGCCAATATTTCTAATAACTCCTCTAGTGTCTAGTCCTCTAAATCTGATTATATTGCAATAAAGAGTATTTGATTTTTACTTGATTACCAGGAAGTTTGTATGGAAAGTTCGAAAGAGCTTCATTTCTCCTCCAGCTGTTAATCCTCCTAATCTGAGAGGAATCTAACCTGGAACTGGAAAAGGCCGAAGATACTGTTTTAACCTAGCACTCACTAAGGCTGGAAGCATAAGTCCACGACATTTCTTTACTCTTTCAATTGCTACTCCTTCAATGTGAGAGGAGGCTTGAAACTTGAAAAGGCCAAAGTGTTTTAAGACTAAGTAGCAGCTTTCAATGAGACGATACAAGCCAATTAGACACTTTGAATTCTCGAGGTACGTTCCGAAATTATTGACTGTTACCGCGTTGTCAAAAGCGCTAAAAACCGTCATCCTTCGCGGCGGTGCTTACTTGACAGGTGACGGCAACGTATCTTTTAAGTACTTTTTAATTAGTTTAAACAAATGTAATGAATAAAGTTAGCAACAGGGATTCGGCTTTGATGTTCTACCTTTTAAATGATATACGTATTGTATTATATCTTTGGGTCAAAAAGGAGATATTATCGTTCAAAATCTCCAGCCCTGCATAACGCGGAAGATTTTAGAAATTTTAGAACGGCGCACACTGGGACCAATCTCAAAAAAGACGGTCAAAAGTGTTTTCACACTGTTCCTCACATTTTAGCGCTTTGGTGTCTACGGAAAAGTTGTTAGAAATTTTATTTCACATTTTTTTAAAAACTTATCAAAAGTTTTACTTAAGTGATACTTTACTTAAAAAAAACTAACTTTGTGTGAGTACAAGATAGAAGGTTGGTGTCTTCAACAAAGTTTTAGAACTATATATTTAACGAAACTTTGCTGAAGATTGTTAGTACCTATATCGAAAGCATTCTGATATATAATTGAATTAGTATATAGACTTACTTAAAACTAGTTTTTTTACTATATTGTGGCTAAAACCTTACCAGATTGATTGAAAATGTTCAACAAAGTTATCAATATTATTAAAACGCACAACTTTGCTCACGACGTCATAAGGCTCAATGGCTTTATTTGAGTTTTCAAAGCGGATTTAAGTTAAAAAATATACATATTTTCAACAACAATAACTCAGACACCAGCAAACTTTTGCAACCAAATTTTGAATAGTTTGGTCAACCATCACTAAAGTATACGTGTACAAAAATCTGCGCCGGGTATCATCGGGTACATAAAGTTTTCAGTCCGTCTTTTCGGGCGTATCAATGTCGTTTTCTATCAATATTTTTTAAATCCCTAACATAATTAACCGCACCCTTGCTGGCTAGCACATTTAAAAGTTAAATAGCCCACATTTGTTTCGTTTGTTTACAAATTGCAGTTGAGTTTGAGTTTCCAGTTGATTCAGATTGTGTGATTTGAAAATGCTCCGGAAACATTTGTTCAAACTGTGGCTGCAGAAATTTAGTAGTTCAAGTACCATCAAAATGCAACATATCCGTGATTCCGTTCTGAAAAAAAAAATCAAACTGTTTGTCGCAGGACGAAAGCAAGCGTATAAAGAAAAACGTGTCCAGGTTGTGCTCTGAATTTAAGAATCGCTGGAATAAGGCAGGAAGAACACAGAAAAGTTTTGAAGTAACAACAAGAATTGGTTGAATTGTAGTGCATTTACTTGTGGTAATGTGAAAGTTGGAATGCCCAGAAAACCGTTTTCTGACCTGAACAAAAAGAACAAAAGGTAGAGAGTTGAAGGATTGAGGCAGCAGGGAACCGCGAATGAATTGGCGTTTGCAGCAGGAATGAATTCTCGAAGTGAGGGATGCGAAGATTTGGCTAAACTTTTGCAAGAAGAATTACAGGCATGTCCTACCAGTACCAAACGAATGAGTCGAGCAGTGAAATCCAAAACTGATTTACAAAAGCATCGTGTGTTGACAGCTGATGAAGGACTTGCGTTTTTTATTGATGGCGATTACAGTAAAGATACTGCTTCGAAAGACATCTAAGCAATGCAACGCTCCAAAAATATACCCTAGCTACAAAAATCTTGTGGGGGCCCCTGAAAAATGTCTGCCAGACCGTAACAGAATCGTCATCTCAGAGGTATCTTGTTATGGTTGTATTTGAAGGAGGGTTTTTAACCCACTGGTAATTCGTTCTTTACAAAGGTATCTGCTGAGGTTGACGTACAGAGTTTGCTGGATCACACAGTTCAGCGAATACTATCTCTGGCTTTGGAGATAGAAGGTTTGAATGATGTAGCTCTTAAAGATCTTAAGCTTTTATCGAAATGGGGTTTTGACGACTCATCGGATCTTTCAAACTACAAGCAAAGGTATGAAGGGGTAGATGAAGATGACAGTGCATTTTTTATTACATCTATGTTACCATTGATGCTTCGCCTCCGTAGCAATCCAGATCGTATTTTGTGGATGAGTCGTATTCCTTCATTTACAAGGTTATGCCGACCGATTAGAATCCAATTCAAGAAGGAAACTGTTGCATTGTCCTTGCATGAAAAGGAATTCCTTGACGCACAAATCGAAAGATTAATGCCAAACTTGATCTCAAACTTTCGAATCTATCATACAATTATTTGTAGTATGATCGATGAAAAAGTTTGCTCTGCTTTGACCGGAATCTCGTCGCAAAAATGTTGTGTTTGCCAAGCATTCCCAAAGCAATTTAACAACAATGGAGCGAGGGTCTAGATCAGTCAAGAAAGCCACATTCGAAAAAAAATCATTCGAAAAATTACCGGGTTGGCAGAGACAATCATTGAGAACTTTTCTGTCATAGTGAGCATACTGGCATGTGGCAGGCAAAAAAACACTGACTCTTCTAAAGCATTTTACTACGAGACGGCCATATACTATGTTGAGTTATACGGATGGTCTTACATACATGCCGCAGTCTGTTCACGGAATACTGATACACGGTGCAGACATTATAAGCAGCATTACTACCAATCGGAAGTCTTTCAGAGGAGCCACAAGAATGCCGCAACAAAGATTTAAAATGCTATAGAGAAAATCGGGCACGAAGGTAAGTTAACAGTAATTGAACATTATCACAAATATTCATAATTACTGAAATATATATTCATTTCTCTACAGGACTGCTACCTATTATGATTGCAAAATTCTCAAGACCAAGCCAGATTCAGACACAGAAGCTGAGGAAGAAGGTAATCAGTCAGGCTTCATTAAAAATTAACATGATTTAAAGCTTTTATGATAGCAATAAATCAATCTTAAATAGCCAAAACCTATTAAAAAAATGAAAAACATTAATTTTAACAAATTTGTCTGAATCAAATCAAACTAAGAACTGACGAGCCTGCAATAGGTTTTGATTCCTATGCAGAGATATATCAAAGACATTAATAACAGCTTTGTTAAATTGAATAATACCGTACTTATTTTTAGGTAAATTAATTACTGGCGAAATTTTATAGTCAGAGTTCATTAGTAACACTTGCAATACCACTTATTACATATTCAGTAATTTAAACACGTTCAAAGCAGCTAAATAAATCTGATAACTTTCATTAAAACTTGAAAATCCATTGCCTACGAAATTTATCACACTATGTACTGCACACTCATATGAATTCACAGATTTCAGAAATATTTTACTGGAATCTTGACAACAGATCGTTTTGTAATCAATTTTTACGGATGCCGGAAGAATTTAACAGATTTCACGAAATATTTGTACATTTGTAAAAGTTTATCAAAATTTAAAAGATAAAATACACCGAAAAGATGGACTGAAAACTTTATGTACCCGATTATACCCGGCGCAGATTTTTGTTCACGTATACTTTAAGTGATAATTGACCAAACTGTTCAAAATTTGGTTGCAAAAGTTTGCCGGTGTCTGAGTTACTGTTGTTGAAAAATTGTATATTTTTCAACTTAAATCCGCTTTAAAACTCAAATAAAGCCATTTAGACTTTTGACGTCTT
This sequence comes from Aedes japonicus, assembly GCA_034211315.2. Taxonomy (NCBI): domain Eukaryota; kingdom Metazoa; phylum Arthropoda; class Insecta; order Diptera; family Culicidae; genus Aedes; species Aedes japonicus. The sequence continues at coordinate 22,175 of JASCZW010009828.1, forward strand.
GGGCAAAGTTGTGCGTTTTAATAATATTGATAACTTTGTTGAACATTTTCAATCAATCTGGTAAAGTTTGAGCCACAATATAGTAAAAAAACTAGTTTTAAGTAAGTCTATATACTAATTCAATTATATATCAGAATGCTTTCGATATAGGTACTAACAATCTTCAGCAAAGTTTCGTTAAATATATAGTTCTAAAACTTTGTTGAAGACACCAACCTTCTATCTTGTACTCACACAAAGTTAGTTTTTTTAAGTAAAGTATCACTTCAGTAAAACTTTCGATAAGTTTTTAAAAAAATGTGAAATAAAATTTCTAACAACTTTTCCGTAGACACCAAAGCGCTAAAATGTGAGGAACAGTGTGAAAACACTTTTGACCGTCTTTTTTGAGATTGGTCCCACTGTGCGGCGCCCCTATACAGGAATAGAAAATAAATTTGTCAGTTCTACGTCAAAACAGAGAGGTTATGAATATTGTTGGTCCAGTAAAAATAATAAGACGTCAAATTTTATATGTCTTTTTTATGTACCACACTTTTCTTATGGAAAAGCCATTGAGTTGTAATGAGTCTAACTGGAATTTTGGTTGTTGATCATTTAAAAAACTCAAAAGAGCACACTTGAACCATGATAAACAACAACAGGCTCACAAGTGGGTAAAAAATGATGAATTTCAAGGTTAAAACTAGTTTTAATTTGTTCTTGAAATTTAATACAAAATTCTAATTTAATCTGGTTCATCGAAACATATGTTAAATTAAATGAGCAAGCTTGAGATCACAGATAAATTCAACTGTTAAGCTATGTAAGCAACGAAACCAAAAAAGATCTCTATCCTACGCTTTTAAATAAAAACATCCAATGCTTTCAATTAATTATTGTGGAGAACCATTCGGATCGCCTAATTGATAGCCGAAAAAAAGGAAGAAAGCATACTCTATACACTTTTGTATCAGAAAAATTGACTAACCCCTTCAATGCATTAACATTTCGTAACTTATATTTGACTTAGAACAGCTCATTTTGTTTTTTGAGGCAATTCGATCCAGTTATAAAACTCGCCACCCACGCCACCACAGTACTTAGTCGAATTCATGCTGTTAGGCATGGCATCCAAGTTGTCAGTCCCCATTCTGCTGCTTACTGTCTTAGCGACCGTTCGCCTTTCAATGTCCAAATTAAAATACATTAGTGTACTCCCTGCTGTGTGTTTCAACACGACAAAGGAGTTTGAAATGAAGTTTTTCAATAATATCTACTCGGAAGCATCATCGCCAAATTCTGATCTTCCTACCAACATATTCACAGCGATGCTAAGCCAACACGACCTGGTTCTTTTAAAATCAAAACTTGATCCTGATGCCATCTACGACAGCCCCTACGTTATTCAGGACGATGTGAAAGTCTTCCGAAGTTGTGGATATGAGTCCACCATTTTCAGTGAATTTCTACTAATACCGAGCTTCTTAGTGAATTTTACAACCACATTGAGCCACGTGTGCGGTTCAAGGAGAGATGGTTTCTCGGTAGTTTTGAAGGAAGATTCAGCCGAATTGCTTGCCTTGAGAACTTTGAAGGATAGTTCTATGGAGGAAGAGCAAGCATGTCTCCGAAAAATTGGCATCCGTCCGGGATTTAAGCTTGCAGTCGATGGGAAATCCTTTCCAGAGATGTACCTGATTCGATTAGGTCGAGATTGCAACAGCCGATTGAAAGTATTTTTGTTCATTGCAGGTTTAACGGAACATCAGTTGAAGGCAAGGCAGCAAACATTGGTTTTAAAATTCGAAATTTGTTTGCATTGGTATTTATCTATTTTGCGGTGATGGATTGAATTGTTTAGATGTGACCAAAAAGGGTTTTGAATTATTATGCACTGTTAATTTATCCCGTTTGTAATGTATTGATGTAAATGAAAAATGAAAGATTAAATATGATTCAAATGTTATTTATAAAAAAAAACTGCACAAACGATACATTGAATCATACATAAAATTGTCCAACATCTTTATTACAACTCTTTGCAAAATTTTCGCAATAATTATTCGATCATCGTAAAACAAGTCGTTTTCTTGTTTGTCTAATTTCAAATGCACTGGAACCTGTCGCGGTGCGCCAAGTGGAAGATCTTTCGTGATAATTGAAAGTTGTGAAAAGTTTTGAAAAAGAGGGAAAATTAAAAAGTTTATAACATCCGAGAAGTACTACAGTGCGTTCCGTTAGAGTGGGACAACAATGAGGCACAACAATTTCTGAACGACTGCAAAATAAAGGTAGGATCTTGCTTTTTTTTACCTTTTTCGATAATTTGCTTTCAAGATGGCTGTGTCGATTCCAAACATTCACAAAGATATTGTAATCCTGACTGATTCTGCAAGCTGTCTGTTAGCCTTGGAAGCCGGAAAATCAAAACACTCGTTGATACAGGAAGTTGCAAAATGTGCAAAACAAACTTGTCCGATTCTGTTGGATTCCTGGACACGCCGGTATCAATGGAAACGTCGCAGCCGACTGATTAGCCAACGATGCTAGGAGACAACCCCTTATCGATACACCTTTCTCAGGGGAGGACGGTTGGAAAACGGTGAAGGAAGATATACGTCGCTATTAGGATAACCAGTGGTTCCAATCTAGAGATGCAAAACTGACGGGAAAAAAAAACAGATACACACAGATCATGGTAGCGCAGCTAACCAACGTGCGCTAACATGACTGAGGATTGGCCAAACGCAGCTTACCCATACTTGCCTGCTGCATAAAGAACCTCCACCAATTTACGAATGCTGTGGAACGGTACTGAATGCAAAACACATTATTCTAGAATGCAGAAAATATGAAAAAAAAAAAACAAGAGAACGACATCAACACGACAAGCTTACGAGACGCTCTGAATAATAGATAAGATAGAATAATAAAATTTAAAAAAAATTTACGCCAATCAAATTTAAAAAAAATGATTTGAAAAAAAGTGAAATGATTTAAGTGAAGATGATAGTTAAAGCAAACCACAAAGATGATAGTTAGAGCAAACGTCAAGAAGATGAGAAATTGATTAATGGAAACAACCAATGACTAAAAACATGAGAGACGCTGGAAAAGTGAAGTCAAATGAGAAGTATAGCAGATTGTGGAAGTATTACACTGAGTAGATGGAGTAGCAGAAGAAGAAAAGTGCATCAAACACAAGAGTGAAAAAAAGATAGAGTACAGATGACAAAAGGTGACTGAAATGTATTATAAGGTCAAATGAACGATTACAGGAAAGTAAAGTGTTACAAAACGAAAGTAGATGGAAAGAAAGAACAGAAAAGTAGAGGTAAACCATTAATAAGAGTAAACATATAAGAAGCGTAAATAGAGCAGAAGTAAGAAAGAAGAAAGACAGTAAAATACAAGCAAGGATAGAGAAAAAAATCTCTGAAAAACATGTGAAGAGAAAAACCGAAAGTAGCAAAAATAGAATTGAAGAATATGGAAGAAAGAAGTAAATCGAACATCTCGATAAAGTTAATGGGATTTCGAAAAAAAAAGTAGCTCGAATGGCAAGGACCCAGATGTTAACCTAATAATTTTATTTTTATACAAAATTTTACACGAACGCACCCTTCTGGTGTAAAGTGTCACTAATAAACAAACAAAAAACTTTTCTAACGTACTTGCTCCAATAAGCACATCGTCTAGATAGAACACGCAGTTGTTCAGATCTGATCCATAATGCTTGCGCATGGCTGCTCCCCTCCAATCTTATGAGCACCTTCTACTTCCTAGATGTTGCTCCACTTAGTTTAACCATCTTGCTCGTTCCGTCCCTCGTCTTATAATATCTTGTGCCAACCGAATTCCCATCGAACATCATTTTCGCAGGATAGTTGTCCGGCATTCTTGCAACATCTCCACCCCACTCCAATCCTGTGGGCAGTAATGCAATATTATTCTAGTGTTGCGAAGCCTAGTCAACTATCTTCTGGTGTTTCATGTACGGTTTGAGTATTGGAATTAACAGTGGTAACTTGGTGTTATATACCCGTATACGTCAATAAAATGAAATAAAATGCAATAATAAAGTAACACAATGTTGTCGCAGCAATCCAAGAAATCAGATACGCATTCATTTAACACCCGTTATTCTACTTTCCTACAATCTTCTTTTTTCAGAGCGCGAGTAATGGCGCTATAACCATAAGCCATGTAGGGCTGGGCCTTTAATTAATGCTCCAAACTCCAGACTTCATTCTCCTGCACTCCTCAACATCTTTTTGAAGAATATACATATTAAAACACATACATTGCACATGCAAAAATGTGAAAATACCGAAACCATCCCTGGCAGCATACATGTTGCAATACAGTTGATGTTACTTCAATGCTACTCAATTAAGTCACAACCAAGTCGCTGCAACCAATTATGTCGGTTTTATGTTGCTTGGGATGTGCATCGTTTCATCCAAATCGGAATAGATCAAATTGCGTCGTTTACTTGGTGGAGAATTGCTTGAAAGCATACTTAATTTCCTTTTGCTTAAGGAATATTGACTAACCCGTCCAATGCATTAACGTTTCGTCATTTATATTTGGCTTATAACAATTCATTTTAGCGATTAGGAAATTTTCTCCAGTTATAAAACTCGCCACCCACGCCACCGCAGTACTTAGTCGAAATCATGCTATTAGTCATGGCATCCGAATTGTCAGTCCCCATTCTGTTGCTTACTGTCTTAGCGACCGTTCGCCTTTCAATATCCAAAATGGAAATGCACGTTGTGCTCCCTACTGCCTGTGATAATATCAATTCTGACTTTGAAAAGATGTTTTTCAATAGTATCTTCTTAGGAGCAGCGTCGCCAAATTCTGATCTTCCTACCAACATATTCACAGCGACGCTGAACCAACACGACCTGGTTCTTTTAAAATCAAAACTTGACCCTGATGCCATCTACGACAACCCCTACGTTATTCGGGACGATGTCAAAGTTTTCCGAAGTTGTGGATATGGGTCCACCATCTTCAGTGAGTTTTTACTAATACCGAACTTTTTAGTGAATTTAACAACCACATTGAGCCACGTGTGCGGTTTAAAGAGACAAGGTTTCTCCGTCGTATTGAAGGAAGATTCAGCAAAATTGCTTGCATTGAGAACATTGAAAGATCATTCTATGGAGAAAGAGCAAGCATGTTTCAAAAAACTTGGCATCAGTCCTGAGTTTAAGATTAAAGTCGATAAGAATTCCTTTCCAGAGATGTACCTGATTCGAATAGTTCGAGTTTGCAACAGCCAATTGACAGTTTCTTAATTCATTACAGGTTTAACGCAACAGCAGCGGAAAGCCAAGCAACAAGCAACGGCTTCAATGTTCGAAATGTGTTCGTAGTGGCATTTATCTCTTTCACGGTGGTGCATTGAATTATTTTGAAGTAACACAAAGGAATTTTGAAGAGATTGTTGATATGTCATGTTTGTCAAAAATGATGTTAATAAAATATAAATGATTCCAAATGAGAACAAAAGAGTCGAATGTAATGGTGGTTTCTACGTTGATGTCAATTGTGAAAATCGCATAAATAAACGCATTTTCGAATATAAAATTGGTACATACTTTGTTAAATCCTAGAGGGTTTTGAGCTGTTAAGTGGAATACCTGTAACTAGAAATTAGAAGAAGAATTAGTATCTTCCATTTAATTCCAACTACCTTTGCTTATCTTCGACAGATACGCGTATTTCGTCTACAATGTGCAGACTTCTTCAGTGTCTCGTACTAATAACTCGACTCGAGTCGAGTTATTAGTACGAGACACTGAAGAAGTCTGCACATTGTAGACGAAATACGCGTATCTGTCGAAGATAAGCAAAGGTAGTTGGAATTAAATGGAAGATACTAATTCTTCTTCTAATTTCTAGATACTTTGTTAGTCAAAAAGTTTTTAAAGCGACTATATGGCTAGATTTAACTCCCTTTGACTTCCGGCTGTTATCACACCTTGGAAAGCATTTCTCATCAAACGAAGAGGTTTTAGCCGTCATATAAAAGTTGGACTCACACCACAACACTTCTGAATACATTGATTTACGGTGTGAATGGATAATAATAAGTTCACTCATTTTTGCTGTTTCATAACTATTGCACCAATAGATTCAAAACTATCTGCATGAATTGCGCTTCAGTTTTTTTTTCCCATTTTATCGTGTTGTGACCTGTTTGTGAATGCTCCGGAATAATGCCGCGTGGAACGTATTTGAAGGAAGAAGAAAGAGGTAAAATTTTGGCAATTTGCGAATGATCATTTCGCGAGCTAATATGCGTAGAGATTCGAGTTAGGTATGTAACCTTCATTATTCACTATTTTAAAATTAATTAAGTTCCTTTGTCCCACTAGGTATTTTTTTCCTACGAAAAAAAAGTCAATCTGGATGGTCCAGATGGAATTTTTTCATACTGGAGGGCAGCGTTGCCAATTTTTTTTTTGAATAAACTGGAAGAATGCAAAAAAATAAACTGGAAAAAACTGGATCCTTAAAAAATCTATTTTTTTTTTTTCATTTCAAATTAATTTATATATAAAAATGAATGTCTGTCTGTCTGCCTGTCTGACCCTCATAAACTTGGAAACTACTGAACCGATTAGCGTGAAAACTTGTATGCATGCATTTTCGAGGTTGGATAAAGTTCTTATGATGGTTTGAGACCCCTGCCCACGCTGCAAAAATGGGCTCTCATACAAATGAAACACAAATTTCTGCATAACTCAAGAACTAATCAAGCAATCGGAATCAAATTTAGCAAGTGGGAGTTTTGTAAAGCAATAAATTTGTCAACGGTGGTTTAATATCTCTGCCCTCTCTGAATGGACGGGGGAGGAGAGGGGGGCTCCCATACTAATGACACACAAGTTTTTACTTAACTCGATAGCAAATGGAATCAAATTTGGCATGTTGAAATTTTTGAAGGCAATGTTTCTATGGTAGGGGGAGGGGGAGGGGGGCTCTCATACAAATAGAAAGCAAAATTTCTGCATAACTCAAGAACTAATCAAGCAAATGAAACCGAATCTAGCAAGCGGTGCTTCCAGGATTCCAATAAATATAAAAATGGATTTCTAGCTGTCTGACCCTTATAGACTAGGAAACTACGGAACCGATCGGCGTGAAATTTTGTATGCAGGGGTCATTAGAGCTGGGGAAAGTTCTCATGAAAGTTTGTGACTCCCTCTCCTCCCCCTCTCTGGAATAGATCGGAGGCTCTCATACAAATGAAACACAAATTTCACAAAAAAAAATTTCTGTGTTATCCAGGCACTAAAACACAAATTGTGTATTTCTCGGGTAAGAATGTTCTAACAGAAGTTTGAACCCCTTCTTAGTCAAGAAAAAACTCATTCCAAAAAACAACAATAAATGCGCCAGTTCAATTGAACATTCGTTCATTTAGTTGTAAGCGTGGCAGCGCACCGGGTTCAGTTCGTGTTATATAAAACCGAGTAGACCTTTACACCTTTCTTCGACGTTTAATCCCTTTTCTTTGTCTAAAACACGAAGGTGAAAACATTCTTTGTTTTTCTACAAACCTCTTTCCCTCTTGCTCAATTTAAATGGTGCACACTAGTCAATTCAATTTCAAGAAGCACCATGTGACAGAGAGAGAAAGTTTATTTATAAACGTTAAAAAAACAGCAGCCTTTTTAAAGGGATAAGAATCTTTCCACATTATAAAAAAAAAGTTCTACAATTAATGGGTAAATATCAATTCCCCCAACTGGGTTGTAAAAAAACTGGAAAAAACTGGACAAAAGTTAGAAAAACTGGATGATTTTAAGATTTAACTGTTTGACTGGATCCCGTAAAAAAAACTGGAAGAATCCAGTTTAAACTGGAACATTGGCATCCCTGCTGGAAGGACTAAAGAAAGGAGCAGCGTTACTTTTTGACTCGTAACTTTGGTGGTGGTAGTTTGATGGTTTGGAAAGCATTTTGTCAAACTGGAACGGTGCAGATTACTTTTCCATCCACCATTCTTGCGGCAATATCGTCGAGTTGGCTACACATTTCAGCAAAATAATGCTTCAGTTCATACAAGTAGAGTGACTATGGCGTGGTTCAACAAACATGGAGTTCAAACTATGGAATGTTCTTCAGACCAAAACCCGATCGAGAATATTTTGGGATTGATAGTCTTATCTGCATGGCAAGGAATAAAAGTATCTACTTGCCGTAACTTAATTTATGTAGGTTGTTGGAAGCTTGGTGGGAAAATTTCTCTTTGTCCGAAATGACAAAACAGAGACTTTCACAAAATAGAAAAAGCGTCTGTTTTATTGAAGTCACGTTTACAAAAAAATGGAGTGGGTTTTCTTCTCTACACAGTTCTACACTGATGAACTGACAGCAGGGCTGCCAGTACGGAAATGGAATTATATGGAACAAGGTAAATGATTATCCAGGTGAACTAATTTCGACAACACTCCTCCTTAATCTTTACCTGATGTACAAATAAACTCGTCTCTGGTTAGTCCTAATTTCTTCGACAGCTTCAGGTTCCCAACTGTCCCCAATGGCTTCGTTAGCGCATCGAGATCATCTCCTCCGAACATAAGTACTGCAGTGTTATCAGTGTCTACTTTCCCACACAAATCGGGTACGAACATCTCCTTCGTCTCGATATGTTTAGATCGTTTACCTACCCGCTCTGATCGTACAAAGGCAATGCACGATTGATTAACTTCGCACAATACCGTAGGTTCCTGCTGTTTAAATCCTAGGTCAGCGAGTAGTCTTCGTAGCCATAGAACTTCCTGTGCTGCTTCACTAAGTGCGATGTATTCCGATTCCATCGATGAGAGGGCTACTATATTTTGCTGCTTGCTTCTCCAGGCAACCGCAGTGCCACCCACGGTAAAAACGAATCCAGATGTTGACTTCTGTGTTTTGTGGTCCCCAGACCAAGCTACGTCAGAGTAACCCATCAGCTATGGAGCAGATCCACTGAAATGCAGCTTCCAATCCATGGTTCCACGCAGATATCTGACGACACGCTTCGCGGCCGTCCAGTCCGTTTCCGTCGGTTGTGAAACTTTCCGAGCAAGAATCGAAGTAGCAATAGCTATATAAGGTCGCGCATTCACGGAGATGTACATTAAGGATCCCACCAAGCTTCTGTAGTTCGCGTTGTCTGGAAGTGGCTGACCGTCCAAGTCGCCACGAGCATATGCTTCATCCATCGGCGTTCGGGATGATTTAGCATCTCCCAATCCAAACTGTTCAGCAACACATTGAATGTATGCTGACAGACATACGCTGTAGTTACCAGCCACTTTGTTGATCTCAAGGCCGAGGAAGTACTTCAGTTCTCCTAATCCAGTTGTCTCGAAATGCTTGCTGATCTCGGCGTGGACCCGGTCGATTTCCTCTTCGTCTTCGCATCCGATGACAACATAATCGACATAGAGCACAATGTAGACTCGCTTTCCATGATTGTTTCGAACATTAAGGCATGGATCTGCCGAGCTAGTCGTGAATTTGATTTCCGTATTCATTGTCGTAGCCCGTATATGCTCTTGAGAAGTTGGCAAACGAATCCTTCCTTCTCTGGCTTGACAAATCCCGGTGGTTGCTTCATGTTGACTTCTTCGTTCAGACTACCGTTGAGGTAAGCAGTCTTTATATCCACTTGCTTTAGAATCATCTTCTTATAACTCGCCGCTACCAGAAGTGTTTGGAAAGTCGCTTTTGTTGCAACTGGCGCATACACCTCCTCAAAATCCACATCAAATCGCTGACTGCACCCTTGTGCGACCAATCGAGCCTTATACTTAACCGGTTCACCACTGGCGTTTCGCTTAATTATGTCGACCCAGCGGCTGCCAACTACTTTCTTAACCTTCGGAAGCTTAACGAGGTCCCAGGTCTTAAGCTCGCGGTGCGATGCTATTTCCTCTTCCATGACGGTGTGCCATTGATCCTTTTCCGCACATGATATTGCATCCCTATACGTTTTCGGTTCAAACTCCTCCTGAATGCGCACCGCGTTGACTTCATCGATCAAACGAACAGGTGGTTTCCCTTTCGTGATCCGCTGCGATCGCCGGGGAAATCCTTCGAAATCCGACTCGTCCGTTTCGTCCGCTGTATTAAACTCCGGAGATACTGCATCGTCTTCGCTTTCACCGTCGGATTCAACGTCTGAAACTTTCATCTCCGCCGTGGCGGTAGGAGTACGATTTACCTCAATCGCAGAAACTGTCTTTCTATCTTCCGAACTGTTTTCGAGAACTGCTGAAACAGGAACAACCTCACGAATACTTTCCGTCATCGGAAACTCCTCGACCAATTTCGCATCTTTATTGATTAATACAGCATCTGTTTCAGGATTGAGGAACCTGTACGCCTTTTTTCCATCCGCATACCCGACAAAAATCATCCGGTTACTCTTCTGGTCCAGCTTCTTCCGCTTCTCCTTGGGTACGTGGACATATGCGGCAGATTCGAAAACGCACAAATGTTTGTATTCCGGTGTCATCCCGCTCCAGATCTCGAAGGGTGTTCTACCTGTTATGGCACATGGAAGTCTGTTTAACATGTAGTTGGCGGTGTAAATAGCCTCACCCCTATACCTTTTGTCCATATCAGTCCATATTCTTGTAGTAGGCAACGGGTCATTTCGATCAACGAGCGGTTCTGAACGAATGCTTTGCCGTTTTGCTGCGGGCTGTACGGCGAAGTCTGTTGTAGCAAAATGCCCTCCTTCCGCAAAAACATCTTGAACGATTCACTTGAATATTCTCCGCGGCCGTCGGTGCGGAACATTTTGGGCGTTTTTCCGAATTGCGTCCGGGCAAGCTGAATAAATTCTCTGATCTTCTCTTCGGTTTGCGATTTGCGTTGCAGGAGTTAAATCAGGCAATATCTACTGAAATCGTCAATCAACGTAAAAACCTAGCGGTTTCCGCTCGGAGTGACAACTTCCATTTGTCCACACAAGTCAGAGTGGATGAAATCAAGCACCGCTTTAGATTTCGAGTCCGATTTAGGAAAAGGCAAACGAGAAAGCTTAGCTTCGCAGCAGGTTCCGCATACCGACCGGATTCCACAGTCCGTCAGTTTCAATCCAGTTCCTAAGTTATCTCGAACAATTTTGATTATGTCTTCCGGGTGCCGATGCCCCAATCGGTGATGCCAGATGTGCTGACATCCTTCCAGATGGTTGCCTTGTAGCAGCAACGATTTTTCCTTTTCACGCTTCAAGTGATACAGATTTCCATCGCGAACGCCGGAGACGATAACACTTCCGTTATTCATGATTCGACACTCACTCTCACTGAACGCAACGTCAAATCCCTCGTCAGTGATTTTGCTCACAGAGAGCAAATTGTTTTTCAAGTCCGGTATGAGCAGAACGTTTTTCAGTTTTAGATTCACGGGATTTCCACTACCATCACAAGCGTCTACATGACAGTCACCGACGCCTTTCGATAACACTTTGTTGCCATCGGCCAAACAAATCGTTTGCTTTCGAGAAGCGTCCACTGAAATGTCACCAGTCGTATGAGAGGTACACCCCGAATCCAAATACCAATACTCATCTTCTTTCTTCGACCGAACACTGAAACACACTTCACTTTCTTCTTGCGCGTTGTTTACTTCCTGCTTCGAGCTTCCAGCACTACGGCTACTGCCGGAACCATCACGGGCGTCTCCCTTCTTTGCTAAGTCCACTTTCGGCAGTCCCGCTTGAAATGCCCCTCCTTGCCGCAATAATGACACTTTTGTTTTGATTCAGGGTACGCTGCTGCTGCTCTGCACTGCTGCCGCTGCGCATTTCACTACTACCATTACGCCTGCTCCACTCGTCTACGAAGTCGCCCTTTAACGAAATCCAACGAAAGTTCATCCTCCGGACGAGACTCGAGTGACATGATGAGAGAACTGTACGATTCCGGAAGACTTGAGAGAATAATCGACACCAACCATTCTTCTGTCATCGTTACTCCTATTCCAGCGAGACGATTGTAGAGAAGGGTTATCTCCGAAAGATGGTCACTCATACTTCCCCGCTCCGGCATTTGTAGCGAAATAAGCTTCCGCATCAAGTAAACTTTTCCACACATCGATTTTCGTTCGTGGTGGGACTGCAGCGCGTCCCACATCTCTTTGGCGGTGGCTTTTCCCATGACGTGGCATAACTGTGTGTCTTCCAAAGCTAGGCCGATTACAGACTGCGCAATTCCGTCTTTCGAAATCCAATCACTTGTCAGTTGTGCCGGTTTAGCACACTTCGCTATATCGGACAGGCCTTTCTCGCCGAGAAACAGGTTGATCTTGAATTTCCATAGGGGACAGTTTTGATCTCCCAACCTCTCGATCGCAACTTTCTCCGCCATTTGCGCGACGAACCACGCGAACTTCCGATCGATTTACACCACCAGCAAACTTGTTTTACAAAAAAATAGTTCCGATTTCCTCGCGAACCGCACTAATTTCCACCACCAGTTGTAACTGGGCCCATAACCTGTAGGTTGTTGGAAGATTGGTGGGGAAATTTCTCTTTGTCCGAAACGACAAAACAGAGACTTTCACAAAATAGAATTGAATTCACGTTTTTACAACAAAAAAATGGAGTGGGTTTTCTTCTCTACACAGTTCTACACTGATGAACTGACAGCAGGGCTGCCAGTACGGAATTGGAATTGAATGGAACAAGGTAAATGATTATCCAGGTGAACTAATTTCGACAACAATTCAGAGTGTGCCGAATAGGTTGTTTGAAATGATTGAGAACAGAGGAGGACCTACCCATTATTAACATTTTGATTTCAGGTAAACATCGTAGAAATTATTAAAACAGAAATAAATTTTGAATTGGTTCTATAGTTATGGAACATATAATTTTTAGGATTTTTTGTTATAAAGAAAGCTAAACACAATTTGCTTGGAGTCGAAAATTCTAAATTAAAAATAGACAACAAGTATCTATTATTCTGTGCAACTTATTTCGATAAATCACTAATTAATCCAAGACATCTCGAAAAAAATACAGTGGTTCTATAGTTATGACACGGAGTGTACACACTTAGAATTATATGCCGAGTCTCGGCTTTCAGAAACCGAGATCCGCACAGCCGACCTCTCGGTTTCGATCTCGGCTTTATTATGTTAACCGATAATCTCGGTTTGGGTCAAACAGAAAACTTATTTAGTTACCTGAAATCTCGGCACGAGCAAACTGATGTATCGGTTAAAATTCAAAACAAACTAATATGAGGGTTACCGAGATTTCGGTTGAATTGTGTGTAAATACTCGAAATTTTGGATTCGATTTTCATCAAAATATTGAATATTTCATGTTTATAGGCCATACCCTGCAAAGATGGTGTTTTGCGTCAAATCCACTAGCTGGCTTGTACAAGAAGGCATGGATTACAGTGAACTAGATGGGCGGATCAGGTAAGCCAAGACTTACAGAGTGTGGGCGCAACCGAGGATGGAGAGATGCAGCAATGAACCCGGTGAATCGGCGTAGAATTGTTGACGAGGTTTTATCAATGTACTACATCAATAAATGTATGTTTTTCCCACCGCTCCACAAACAACATACGGCTCACTCCATTTGCGAATGAAAACAATATGGCGCATGGCCATTGACAGATAGAAAGCCGAACCTCGGCTTACACCACTGCTAAACCGATATTTCGGCATGATAGGCAGCTGAGTTCGGTTGAAGTTTTATTAACGTTTGTGCTCGGCTCCTAGTGATGCCGAGATTCGGTTTAATAATAAAATTAGCCGATATTTAAGTTTCAAGCGAAGCTGAGACTAGGCCGCGTTCGATTTTTTACTGAAATATCAGCTAAATACCAAAATGCCGAGTGAATTCATCTGAATGTTTAACCGAGCCCGTGAATAATTTTTAAGTGTATGAGTAGATAATGTAATGTTGCCCGAAATTGCACGCTTTTGAAGCTAACAAGCATGACTTTTATCAGGACTGCTCTAACGTTTGCATTGAAAAAGATTGGACAAAAATTTCCGACTTTTCATGGGTTTACCTTCACCCGCACTGACGAAGCTACCCATGCAGCATCAATCATAGCAACCCATGAGTCAGCAGACAAAATTTAACAGCTCTATCAGTCGAACTCTAATGGCAAAAACAGTGAAGCAACTCCGTTCAGAAGTGTGCGCGTTCAAAGAACGGCACCCCGTCACGTCAAAAATGGACATCGTGCGGCACTTTGTGGACGCCGGATACGCCCGTTCCGGCATCTACAACATCTTGGCACTATTAGACAACAATCAGAGCATTGAAAGAAAGCCCGGTTCAAGCAGCCAACGACCCTGAGCGACAAGAAGCTCCAAAAGATGCTGAAGAGGAAGACCGAGGGAAAAGTTACTACATCGCTGCGTGCGCTTGGCCGGGAAGTCGGTTCAACCGGCCACATAGTGAAAAAGTAACTGGCAAAGATGAACATACATATCAGGAAGCGGAAGTCGCGTTCACTGGTTTCGGCGCTGCAGACTGAAAAAGATGGTCAACTCGACTTTCCCGGCAAATCGCGACGTGACGGTGGTGATGGACAACGAGACCTATCTCAACCTGGATGGCAACGACTGGCAGAGCACTTCGTATTTTACATCCCCCACGAAGGAAGTGACCTCCAACGTGAAGTTCATGTCACACACCAAGTTTTCCAAGAAGGTACTGCTGCGGCTGACAATCAGCGAGAAGAGGATGTCAAAGCCGCTCTTCTTTCGCTCCGGACTGGCCATGAACAGGGAAATTTATAGTACGAAATGCCAGATGATGCGTCGTTCATCAAGAAATCCATTAGGGCGAAGACGCGGTGTTCTGGCCGGATCTGGCGTCGGCCCACTACTCGAAGCGATCGTTGGAAAAGATGGAGCGGCTGAATATCGATGTGGTACCCAAGTCGGCGAACCCGTCCAACGTCCCCCAGCTGCGTCCCATCGAGAATTTCTGGGCCAACCTGAAGTGTAAGATCTACTTCCACAATTTTGTCAAGAAAACTGAGGAGGAATTGATAAATAAAACGAAGAAAGAACACAAAAACATGCCTACACGCATGTTTTCGTCCGCCATGGCGAATGTTCCGGTTAACTGCCAGAAGGCAGCTCGCAATGGCGAAGAATTTGTTTGCAAGTTAGCTTGAATAATTATCTTCCATGGGAAATATATAAAAAGCAATTATTTGTCTTAGCTTTTTTTATAACCATCCGAAAAAGTTCATTTTTTTAATGCAAACGTTAGATAGAAAGAAACTTTATTACCCACTACGACTAGCTCAGATTTGAATCCTTTCTCATACATTAGTAGCACTATTACTACTAGCTTGTGCTAAATTGTAGTACTAGATGAGATTGGCTCAGCATGAAACTATAGCGACACACTGGGAACTACTTGAGAATCAACAAATAGATTCAACTGTGAAGAAATTTAATCTTAATTCAATTGAATAGAAACGATCCAATTCTTCCTCAGTTAAAGCGCCAACCAAACATTGGCGAAATTCAATTAACGCCTGCGGAAGTAAAACAATGAAAGTGCAATAATTTTGCTCTGAAAAGTAGCGGCAACAACAGTATCGCAATCGACGACGACGACGACAACAACGCATTGCGATGATGTTATCGAAGAAATCTTTCACAATTGCTTCCTCCTCCCCCCCGGCGGAAGCACATGGGACGATACGAGCATTCCATTCACCGGGAAAAGTTTTCCTTCACGCGGTTGTTCAGCACTCTCAAATCGTGCCAGGAGAAACTTTCACTTCCAATTCGGGCGAGGGGCTGAGGTATCGATGCCAGGCTTTCCACACACATTGGCTGCCAAGAAACCTAGGAAGGTGCTCGAAGAAAACCACTTATCAAAAGCTTTTATCATCAATGTTTCATAATTTAATAAGACGAAACCGATAAATGAACCACCTGTTGGGGCTGGTTTGGAGGGAAGCAATTCTAAACAAATTGAACACCTTGATTGTTTTGCCATCAACGGCATCGTTCCTCGCTCGAACATACATCATTCCGGCGCCGAACGACGAAACAGGCGGACGGTAGGACTTAGGAACCGAGCAAACGAACCGAAACCAAGGCTGTGGTAAGTTTCTGTAAACTAGATCAGAATTTGATACCGTTCGACCCTGAGGTGCACGGGAAGATGCCGGGTAGTGGCTGAGACTGGGTGTATTGACGTGTGTGTGTGGGAAGGTGAATTTTTCGTCATCCCCCGGAAGGAACAAAGAAGGAACCGATATCCATCGGATGGAAGCAGCCAGAACACGATGTCGATGGCATTTAATGGAAGCTTTTTGCATATAGATTGGGAAAATTTCCGTAATTTGATTAGATGGTGATCGTTATCCTGGAGGAGTAGTTTTGTCGCGCTGCTTTGCCCCGAAGAAAACTGGAAGTGCGATGATGATGATGCTGATAGGTGGGAAGGTACTCCACAGTGCAAATTGGAAGTTGGTTAAAGTCAATTTTTGATGTGGTTTGTCTAGTCGGAAGAAACGATGAGGGTGACAATTAGCCTTGATTGGAGCTGTGGTCGGAGAGGATTATCGTCTAAGTAGGAAATTCGAATGAGGTCGATCAACGTTTGCCGTTTCAATTGACCATAACGGAGATTCATTGCTCATGTGCTTTTCGAACTTACGGATTACATCCACGTGAGGAAACGTTCTTTGTCAATGTTCCATGTCGCACACAACAACGACTTTGGCGACGCAACGGGAAGGAAATCATTCATCGCACGAACGCTTCTTCAACAATCGCCACCGTCGAAGACCTGCCGCTTCCTCGCTTGGCTACCCATTTGCTTTGTCAATGATTACCCCGCGCGGTTAATAATCATCATGGGAGAATCGCACAATTTGCCTCTCTGTATATTTACTGTACACCTGAGCGCTCGGGAAGAAAACACCTCAACTGTCACCGAAGGAGGAAGGGAATTACAATAATTCCGAACTCGCTCACTGACTCGTCATGCAAATGTGCATACCCATCACTGCACATGCAGCGGCCATCCCGGGTGCACGAAAAACGCTGTCAACCGTTTCATCAATGGAGGCAAAAGACCGTGATTGAATGGAAACTATTTTCAAAAGGCAGTTTTTATACGTTTTTTTTCTATTGAAGATTCTCCTCTTGAACTCATCAACCTACCCCAACTGACGATGGCGTCGGAGGTCCCAAGGTGACAATCAGTGCAACGACGTCAATGGTTCCATATTTTCACATCCTCTTGCAGTTTGCCCAAGTGTCTGGTCTAGAGCAGCGAGGAGTTACATAATAATTATTGTTCCTTCCTAATTGCTGCCATATTGTTCAACTCATCATGAGCACACGGGTTGTTTGTTCCGGTGAAAGAGTGATGTATCCAACGTGTTTCTTTATTTTCGTTCGTTGAGTGATGTTAGGAATTATCTAGAATGTTTAGAACTCTAGGACCAACAATGGTGAGTTCTGATTTGCAGCTGTGATGCTGATTTCCAAAGCAATCGCTGACCGAAGACCTTTGATAGCACACTACGATCATAATTAGTTGTAGTAACTTAATTACGACTTAGCAAGTCATATTTATGTTATCTCAACCGATTGGAAACAAGTGTGCTACTAGGAAAATCTAGATCAATGCAATTCTTTCCTAGCGATAAATATTGCTACAATGCAACCACCTGAAATTTTCAACTAAGGTCATATGCAATGTGCTCTGAATGTTATTTTTGCCTGGATTCTGTTGCAAACGTATGCATTAAAAACAATTAATTAAAATGATATAAGCGGTTTTTCATGCAATCACTCTGCCACCTGGTTGTAAAACCATCTATGCATCGCCAATTATTGTAAATTGGCCAATCAGTGAAGAAGTAAGAAGAAGTAAGAGTGGATCGATGGGCAATATCAACTAAACGTCACCAGGGGATAGTGAAAAATCTACTTTCAAAAACAAGATCGAACAATTG
>JASCZW010009829.1:0-40134 GCA_034211315.2 Aedes japonicus
CGTCACGCATTGTCCGGGGGGGGTAGAATGCCAAAAAGCTACCATGATGTCGAACCATCTGAAAAGAGATTTATTCACGATCGATTTTTTTCGCGGCTTTTTCTGCTCGCTTCATTAAAATGTAAAGTCGAATGGGATTGTTGCATCAAAGCGATCGGCCTTATTTTGCTGTGTTATTAAGTAACTGGTACTTTTGATCGTTGATCGCTTGCAACATTTGCAGATTTTCCTGTATAGTTATGACTTGAAACAAGGTGATTGAAAGTCTAGTGTATTATAAGAACAGATCAACTTATGGGAAAATTACACCAACAGAGTTTAATATTTACTCTTTCAGCCATGAAAAGAACCGCAATTTTGTCAGAATATGTTTTATTTCAGATCAATTAATTATTTTAATTTTACCACTTATTATTGTATTATTCGAACTGGTCTAATTGAGAATCGCATTTTTGTCTGAGCCTCCAGCAAGGTTGTTGAGATTTTTTCATATATAAGTATCAAAGATTCAGATTTTTGAGTAAAGTCATGATTTTGATTTTAATGATATTCATATAAAACTCAACTAAAATATTAATTTGAGGATCCAAGCTTTTGATCAACTATAAGGATTAGGTTCATGAATAGAACAAACAACGAAGTGAGAGACCAGGTCCGAGTCATTGTATGCAATGATTTTGCATAATTTTTTATATTTTGTAGAAAAATTTATAACTTCATAGACTTCAGATATCTTTATTATCTTCTGGTGTCGACAGTTGTTCTTCAGACGTTTCAGGTCTCGGGTGGATTCATATGTGTTTCAAAGCCAGGCTGAAATCTAATGTTTTTTTAACCTTTCTGCAGTGTTTGGAGAAATTCAATCTTGGTGAAGTTTTGGTGATTTAAAGGATTTGCTGGAGGATGAATTTAAAAGAACTATATGAAACTTTATAGTTATCCTTATAGTTTGTGGAGAAAACTTTGATTGTTGGCACCTAAGATGATTTTTGCATGATTTATAATCTTGTATATATATATAATTCTGACCTTAGAACTCGCAATGCAGTTGTTGCAGAACTATTTTTAAATACGTGGTGACTTCTGCAAGATTCAGATGACATGGTTTTGACTGATGGAGCTCCCGATAATGATGGGATTCGACCGACTATAGTTGTTGAACGTGGATTATCCTCATTGATGACTGATTGTCATGTTTTCATTAATTTTTGGCTCTTTGTGCACTAATTGGCAAAAACACTGTTATTACCTGGAACAAAGATGCGGATATATTCAGGGTTACTGGACTACAGCCTTCAACAGATCCAACTGATCTGTATTATCAGAGTTTCATCCGTCTGTCACCGATATTAATACTGATGGAGTCATTGTCAGCTGTAATATATGTTGTTTTATTCTCGTTGTTTTTCTCGAACGAACTAACTTCTGAGACAATTATTTGTTTTACATTCAACTTTCTGTTTTACATGTTTTGTTATTGACTGCCTTCCAAATTTTAGCCTGTTATTGTCTCATTTAATAAAGCTGTATTCAAAATTTTACAAAGTCAAAGTCACGGTGAATTGCTGAACATAAAAATCACGAAATTTTTCTGATGAATACGATTAAGGGTTTAATATTTTGAGAAGATCACGTCTAAAGTCATAAAATATATCAGCGTTCTGTTGAAGGAGTTCAATTGATTACTGAACAGAATATACAAACTTATATGATAATTGAAAGTAATATAAACTTCCACTACAAAATAGTATGAAAATATAGTTAATTAACATTATCCAATATTATAGTTTAATATGTTTTCAGAAGATCCAAATGAAAAATCAGTCATCATGTTCATTTCTTGAATGCCCACGATTTAATACATCGTTATCAAATTCTGCACAGTGAAGATCTTCAGAAATGCAGATGTTGCTGCTCAATTTTTCTTAAAATTATCGTTTTGGGGACACTGTACCATCCTTCAACATACATGGCTAGCGACTATTGCTCAATAGTGTCGATTCGTCAAATCGCATGTGCTTCGCAGGCTGATGCCTTTTTCACGAACTGATGTTATTCTCCACAAGCCACTGTAGATTGATTTGGCGAATGTGCTGATGCCAATCCTGGTCAGAAGAGAGAGGGGACTGAAAAGCTTTATAATTAAGAAAGTAAACTGTTCTTCAAATATCTTTGATATAAATCTCAGCATTTATAGCCCTTTTATAGGTCTAAGAAGAATGCGTTTACATGTAAATAGCTTTACAAAATGAGCACCTTTCTGATCTGAATTTTTCATCTGCAAATAACACTATAAGTTACACGTTCTCAATAGATTATATAAATCATTCCTTGCATGTTCTGAATCTTCTTAATATGTTTGTCATCCACTAAAATGCATTTGTCTATTATTGTCCAAAATGTAGCCACATTTATCTTGCTTCAATGAGACTTTTGTTCTGAGTTTGTTTGGGCACTTTCAAGCTTTTAAATCTCATCTGATGTTATCCTGAACTTTGGTTGGGATCATATAGAGGCAGATTTGTCCGCTGAATATAATCCACAACTTTTGGTCCAAATCAATATGGAGCTGGTTTTGCCACTTGCAACTGAGGGATAATTTTACCAAACTTTTAGATGATGTTTACACTGTTGGTGAACATTACTTTTTCGCACCTATTGTGGTAACACCTTTTTCAACAAACAAGGTATAATTTTTCTTTTTAGTCTCAAATTAATTCACATATTTTGAATAACTTTATCAACGAACATTGAATCCGAAATAATCATTTTTATATGTAACAAGTAAATATGCTAGATACTAAAATATATATATAGTTTATAAAAAATAATGCATCGACGTTTATAATTTACTTTTCGATAATTTTAAAGTGCCATTGAAAATTATTTCATCTGCAAAGATAACAGGTGGTGTATTTCTCAAAACCAATGACTGGAAACAGACTGGAAAGAATGCCACTACAAAGTGTTCATATAATGATCTTTTCACAAATCGCTTAATACTTTTGTAAAAAGAAGGTTTGTTTTCTGCAATACACCTTAATAAGTTTAATATCTGCTGATGCCAAGAAGAAATGATAAAAACACCAGCTAATATTAACATCACAACCAACGAAATCAATAAATGAATATGCGCACCAGGAACAATGACGATTATATTATTCATCCACCACCATATTTTGATACAGCCAGACAGGGATTGTACTTGATTATAACTTGACTGGCAGTCAGTCTCAGTTTGATGACTAGACAGACACCAAAGAAGTCCAAGACAGATTGAATACGCATCTGTTTGTGATATGCACAGCTGGAAATCTGAACATGCTACACATTTTTCTTCCTTACTTTGCTATAGATATTCCACATATGCCACGCTTCCAAACTTCAGATTCACTGATTGGATTGTTACATTCATAATCACATTCAATATCATGTCAATATTTGCTCATCAAGGCAAGTAATGATAGTTCTCTATAATAATTCTCATATATTTGATCTATTTTTTTTGAAATATAAATCCTGAAGAAAGGTTTTTACCAAGATTTTTTGCATGTTAACAGGATTAAATATCTTACTACAACATTAAAGATGAGAACGAGAAATGGCCGCGTGGCAACCCTGCTCCCAGGAGCTGACTGACCTATTCTAATTTTTCAATCCCCTGGATCGCTCTAGTTCATGAATACCTGACACTGGCTAAGCAAATAACTCACACCGCCTCTTTATTCACTGCATCGACCTTTCATCTCAACATTTATTATAATTCAATAAACCAACATTGAACATAACTCACTTTAACCAACCAGCGAACGCCCGGTAAATCAACGAACTGACTCCACTTGATATTGATATTGGCATCTGGTTGATTCCTGTGTTATTCCCGTACGATAATGACTCATCAGTTTCACTCGTATTCAGGTTGTTGTGTTTAGCGGTTGCTCATCGGGACCATCAGTTTTGGCGAATTGTCTGTTCCACGAAATGAGCGACCACTCCATACAACGGACGAGCTCAACGCTCTCGTGGCTGCGTACACCAGGATAAATAAAGGCTTGCTCGTTAACATTATGTCTCTAGCTTAGGTAAATTAGTTAACTAGTTCAGGAGATGTGGTTCGGAAGTTGTCCCAAGAAACACACATTCCATGGACCATCTCGTTTTTCTGAACAATCACTAATTCTAAATGTGCTCAGAATGCATCAAAAAAATTGTTCCATATTGCCGGAAAATTCTCATGAATTTTGAAAGCGGTTAACTGAGTTCGAATAAATTGAAAAGCAAATATTTAAAAACAACCAATATGTTCAAATGTTTTAACCATACACTTCAAAGTGGTTCTTTTAACAAATCTTAATGAGAGCAAAACTGCTCAAAATATCTCCACCTGATACTAATCTGACAGAAACAGTTGGATTCAATACCGACGGAGGCCGTTTCGCAGCAGTTCCATTCGGGCCAACTTCACAAGCACACCCCGTATTGATTCCCTCGCACATATGCCTCCTGGCATCGACAACGGAAGCCAGCTGCTGGTGGATGGGAAGGTGAAAATTTCCTCACCCATTAAACAATTGGCACACTTGTCCGACGACCTGGTAGATGTTCCAACAGCAGCGAGAGTCGCAGATTTATGTGCCCGCTTGTCACCGACGGGCTCCAGTCGAATTGCATTGTATACGCATTGCCGAAACCGATTGCGGATCAAATAATCATATTGTAGGATTAAAATTATTATCCACGCGATTCCAGGCCAGACCGGGCGTCGCAGCGGGAGTTTCCCAACACTCTGTATTTCATTGCTACAGTGCGTTTTATCGCGAATCCTTTAAGCACATTATGCATAGCGCTGTTTGAGTTGGTCGTTTTGCTCGTTGGGGGTAGATGGAGACTGAAGAGTGACATGAGAGAGAGAGAGCTTGTTTTTCACTAGGGGAAGTGTTAATTGTGTATCGGATCTTTTTTTCACTTGAAGAGAGGGTTAACCGGATTTCAGCTGAGCCAATTATCGACCGAAAGTATTTAAATTGATTTTACACAAGAAACCCTTTCAAACGAAGAATATTGAACCTCCCTTAAAAATGATAACAAACATGGCTTTCTTTCAACTTGCAACGCGTGAAAATAAATCACCATTTTGACATGCCACAGGGCCTGTGTGCTCCAGCCTCAAGTCAGTTTGTTCCGCGTATGAAAGTTCCATTGAATTGGAAAACAGCCTCCGTCAGAGAAGAAAAGCTGGTTCCATCACTTTTCCCGCATAATAGCTCCGAACGTGTTCAGTGGCCCCGCATCCTCCGTTACTCGAGATAACTTTCCTTCGCGTTGGGAAAGTATTGGCGAGGACGTTGAAAAAAAAAAACAAAAAATAGAAAACATCCATTCAACAATTCAAACAAACCCTCTTCCGGAGAATTGGTGGTACCACTTGAAACGATACAACGAGGACGTCGCCGCCGTCGTGATGCCAGTTTAGCCACCACTCGAAGGCATACGCGCAGTTTTTGCTCCGTCCGCCGTTGGTTCACCAGCATGCATAAATTTCCCATAAATTTGCAACATCTTTTGCTTCTTCTTTTTCTTCTTCTTTTTTTCGATCAGACTTTCGGAAGCGCTGCAAGTTGTTTGGTTTGAGCTACCAAGAAGGGGGGAAAACTTTTGAAAGGTGCTGGGCCCGGCCTGGTCTGGAAAGAACCGTCAGCAAAGTCATACTGCACGTCACACAAGCCGAGTCGAGTCGAGTCGAAAGTTTTGCTTTATTTATTCTCGATCTCGAGCACTGCTGTAATGGTTTAACAATAATTCTTGCAGTTGCGATTTGATCGAGAAAGTTTGAAGCCAAACAGAATGTTTACCTTGTATATATTTTGTTTTGTTTTGATACGAAGGCGTTTTTGGTTTTTGGTACAAAGGCGAACGATTGCAGTTACACGGCTCCCCAGCATTACACCGTGTCCAATATATTCTCATACACTTTCTCCTTGCATTGGTGTCGTTCAACTACTCCACATGCTGCACGTATGTGTTGGTATAGTTTTGCACTATGTTTATACAAAAGCTTTTAGGTTATGTCCGATTGTTTTCATTCGGTATTTATCTTTTACCAGCAATGAAGGAGTTTCGTGCTGTGGTGATAAAAAAGTTTTTGAAAATTGCGCTATTTTCAGAAATTTGAAAAACCTCGGAGTAAAGCGGGATTTTGTGTACCAAAGCATCCGAAGGTACCGTGACACTTGCTCGTTGGATAACCGTAAGAGATCCGGTCGTACTCGTACGGTGCGGACTGCTCGAGTTGTTAAAGTGGTCAGGGAACGGATTACACGAAAATCACAGCGCTCTGTACGTAAAATGGCCGCAGATCTGAATTTTTCGAGATCGTCAATGCACAATATACTGCAAAATGACCTCGGATTCCAAACTTTCAAGAAACGGAGTTTCGGAACCTTCCAAGCAGAAACGACTCGAAAGAGCAAGTCTGTTTTTGTCGCGGCACAGTGGGAAAGAATTTATCGTGCAACAATCCCACAATGTCAGGAACGACAGATGTGGGGCCCTCTCTTCGAGAACTGTTCCAGAGTGACGTCAGTGACGGTGGTTTTTGGAGGAATTTGCAAGCGAGGCAAATTACCACTGGTTTTCATTGAAAAAGGCGTTAAAGTGAATGCCGTATATTATAAAACGGAAGTTTCGGAGAAAGTTGTCAAGCCATATGTACAAGAAGTGTTTGGAGATGGTCACTATGTGTTTCAGCAGGACGGAGCGCCATCGCATTCTGCAAATCTCGTTCAGGGCTGGTGCCGAGAAAATTTGACCGACTTTTCGGAAAAGAACGAATGGCTCCCAGTTCACCAGATCTGAATCCCTTGGATTATTTCGTATGGTAATACATGCTGACGAAGGAAAATTACCACAGAGCGTCTAATGTAAAACAATGTAAAACTGTAATCAAACGAATTTGGGACGAAATGCCGATGAAAGTCGTGAGTGCCGCCTGTGACGGTTTCGAAAAACGTCTGGAGCTGGTCAAGAAGGTTAAAGGCAGTGTTATTCCAAAACAAATGCTGTAGTTGATCAGTATAACATTGCAATATAATGGGAAAAATTATCAATAAAATCTGGATTATCGATTTGAAAAAAATTAAAGTTTTATTTTGTATAAGAATATATTGGACACGGTGTATGACAAATTGGCATAAATGTTCATGGGTACAATTTATGCTCATCACTCGGAAATTGAAGAAATGATAATCAGTTGTATTCCAGCCGTATAGCACTCTTCCCGACTTTGTTGATAAAACTACATTCAAAACTGTTGTGTCTAAAAAAACATCTCCTCTATGCTTCTTTAAAGCCGAAGTGGCCCACTGCATGAACGGTTGTGATACAAGTTAATAAAACCTTTATAATACCATAACGATTTTGATAATTTTCTTGGGAAAGATGTTATGACCACTTGAGAACCTTTATAAAACCTATTGGCTTCCATGAAAACCAGCATACGGCAAAATGGCCACAGTTGTCAAACTTCACTGTGATATCGTGGATGATTTTTGTTGTTCTGCTTTGTTCGATTCTTCGCTCTTCTGATTCATTTAGCAATAAATAATATCTAAGAAAAAAAATCGAGTTTTGCGGAAAATTTTATTTTTAAACAAAATATCGTAAGCAAATTGAGATTAATAAAGTTTATCATGCCCCAAATCATTTATCTATTTTATTTCATGGTGAATATCGGTATTTTGATGAATGCGACTTTCCAAAAAAAAAAAAACAAATTTACTTGATAAATTAACCATGAATTTCCTGAAAACTGATGTACTTTACCATCTATAGGTCATTTCCATTACATTTGAAATTTGTTGCATTTATTTTTCCACATTTCAATAATTTCTTATCACAGTTTTGGCAAAGAGCCAATTTATCTTCGCAATGACAACTTTGAAACAATTTGGTCATTTGGGAACTTTGCTCAATGCCAATTTACTGTTTAATGCATTTACTGGATGCAAAATGGCTTTAAAATGACTTTTCAACTGACCATATCAAGATAATATGAATGAGTGCTAAAACGGCATTTAAAAACAGCATTGTACGAGTTCATAAAGTCAAAATAAAACCTTTCATAGGAGTAAACGGAATTGTAGAAGACAACGCCGCAAGATCGCTGCAAAGAAACTGTGTTGTTTCTCATAATCCTGCCTAAAATATAAAACCCATTGGCACCTCTTGGTACCATAAAAAAACCAATTTGATTTCCAGTGGCGTTCATAAAACTTATGCAAAACTAAACTAAGCTGGATGGTTTTAGGGTAGCTTCGTGCCACTGGTGGTCCCATCAGCGTCGTATCTTTTTTTTCACTGCTCGCAGTGCATCTTCGCCCGTATAAGACATATCTACGGTGGGTTGTTTCCTAGCCTCGTTTGCAAGTCGATCGGTCTGGGTGTTTTCGTTGATTCCCCCCATGTCCCGGAATCCAACAGGAGCAACCGAGTTTGTTGCGCACTATCTCTTTGACTGTCTAGAGCTATGGATGCTTCGATTTTCCTGATTATGATTCTAGCAGACAACTGGCTGAATCCGTGAAAATCACCATTTCGGCACTGACATTTGGGATTAAAACCGCTTCTTTATGGCGTACGCTTCTCGACCAGAAGGCTGAACAACCCTGCGAGGCCGGTCTTGTAAAATGCTACTCCAACCATCGACCTGTGGAATTTGGCTGCAAGCAGCTGCTGGACGACCGGACGACGGATCGCCGGCTCGTATACTTCACTTTACGTCCTATAATATCGACGATCTAAGTTCGTGCCAGACATGATCGCACTCATTAAATGATCGACAGCGGGAAGTTCGGTACCCATCACTTCAAGAACACGGTCAGATGCTCACCAGATCACTGGAAGGGTACTGTTGGTTCAACTTCTAGTTAGGATCTGGATGGTCGTTTGTGCTACGGATTGAACCGTGGGAAATTCGAAAGGTCACAACACTGCTGAAGCGTAGTATTTAATTTTGTTGTATGCTGGAGCAAAGATCTTTAGGGTCCCTGGCCTTTGTCGGTTTACTTGTCCAACCCCTCACGTCAGCTTAGCAGTGACTAGCGCCGAACCGAAATGCAACTGATTAGCTCGGTTGCCACATAGGAGTTTCGCTCCGATCATCTGGAGGATCTGCAGCCGTGAATCGCACGCTCTTTTCACCACTTTGCGGTGCGGCCTAAACGTCAACTATCGTTCCAGCGTGAAACCCAGGATCCTCTGACGGTTAGTTTTTGGGACGGGGGTTCGATAGAAGGTGATCTCTTGCACTCGGTCCGATGCGCATTTGGGCTGCACTAGAATATTTGCGACTTTGGCAAACCTCAAGCCTTTGAAAGAAGTCTTGACAGCGACCTGCAGTTTTCTGTGTAAGCCATCCCCCTTTCGCACCTCGTACAACCTGGAGTATGTCGTCCACGTTCAAAAGAATATTGATTGGGACGGGCAGCACAGGAAAAGCCGACTGTTTCTCAACGAAGAATAGTGTCACAGACAATATGGAATCTTGTGGTACTCCATTCTCCAGTGAGTCCTTACGAGACATGTGTCCCCCTATGAACACCTAACACGCTGTAACAGATTTAGTACCCAAAACTCGACCACGTAATCGCCAAGACTTCAATTGGTTGGAAGGCATTTGGTCCAGAATCGTGGCAGTCGGAATTGGGATTGGAACAACGATGGCATTCCGCCAGGTTGCGGAAAACTCGCCCCTGCGCCAGATATCTTTAAGCAGCTTATGGAGTGTCGTTTCCACAGACAGAGGAAGACGTTGCAGCAGATGATAGTTACTCGATCGAATCTAGGCCTGTTGAGGCACTTCGCCCTTAGTAGATGGCCCACTGAAGTTAGCTCTGGGTGATGGTGATGTTATACACATCATCGTTGTTGTGCGAAACATCTTTGGACCCTCTTTCAGCTTCCGCTTTCGCCATCACTATCGGGTGCCCGAGCAAAGGATTATACCAAATTGATAACAAGTTCTATTACCACGTTATCATTTCGTCATCACTGAATATGTTATCATTGAGGCTGAATAAACAGCCAAAATAACAGAATTGATAACAAAAAATACTAGTGGAATATCATAACAATAACTTATGTTGTTATCACTGCGAACAATTTGATAACAAATCCTCTATTGTAAGCAAATTTATTGAAATAGTATCAAATTATGTTATCAATTTGAAATCAAATTCTCATACTAATAACTGAAAAACAAATAGTGATTAAAAGCAAAATTTCTTGTTCAAATATGCTGGAAATATTTATAGTTTTACAATTCAACTTATAACTTTCATAAAAAATAGTGTGTTCAAAATGATAACATATGATAACAAAATTTGCCAATGGTGATAACTAAGTTTGTTATGCGATAACAGCGGAAATCAAAATAATAACTGGGATAACAGAACTTGTTACTTATATGATATCAGCTTGTTATTTTCCTTTGCTAGGATGCTGTTCCCAGTTTCCGTGCTGCTCGGTGATATCTTCTCTGCGAAGTTTTGCCACGGTTGTTCATTCGCCTTGTTGACCGCCTTTCGCGTTGCTGCTCTTACTTGCTGGAATCTCGCCAGCAATTCGGAATGATCGGATTGCTCGAGGCGTGTGAGGGATCATAGGCATTTTTGCCACTGCCGGATTGCAGCTTTTGCTTCGGGGCACCACCAGAGTACCGTTTTCAGCCCGGTTCATGGTACGGATTTTGCCGCTGCTACCATAATCTTCTCCGTGAAGTTGATATGAATATCTTGTGTAAACTGTATTTTGAGATCCTGGCCTTCTAGGAAGATGCCGTCATGGGCAAAGTGGTTCAGGCAAAAATTGGGCCCCTGGAGGCCGAGAAGGATGTCCCACATAAAATCACATCACGGAAAAAAAAACACTGTAGAAAATTACCCATTTGGTATTTTCTATCATCGGGACATCACAAAACAACTCCGAATCGTGCAGTCATTGTGAAATCGTGGAATGTGGCCAAAAAGTTGAATCTGTCCAAGTAATTCGTTTAGAGAGCCAAGAACCGGGAAGGACTGCATGTGCATACGTACAATGTGCAGAAGGCTCCAAATCGTGACAAACGGCAAAATGCGGTGCAAATCTCACGGGCTCGGAAACTGTACACCCAGATGCTGACGAAGCCTCATTGTCTTATCATGGATTATGAGAATTATGTCAAGGCGGACTTCCAGCAGCTGCCGGGGCTGCTATTCTTCACCGCCCAGCACCCACAAGTTTGATGTTCCGGAGACAGTAAGGAAGCAGACATTTTTAAAGTATGCCAAGAAATACATGATTTGGCAAGCGATCTGCGCACGTGGCAAACGGAGTGCACCGTTTCTAACTAAAAGGACTGTAAACGAGGAGATCTACCTCAAAGAGTGCCTATAGGAGCGTCTGCTTCCTCTATTAAAGGAACAAGATGGCTCTACGATTCTTAAGCCGGATATAGCTTCGTTCCACTGTTCAAATGTCTAAAAGTTTGAAAAAGATCGGTCAACTACAGCGTTTTTCCGTGGTGCAATTTGATGTGGAACACCCTTTAAGTCGTCGTCTCGGTCATTTGGGAATTCAATATGATGGGTTGTGGTTATAAACAAACAAGGAATTTCAATCAAAATCCCGCGAAATGGATATATTAGGATCAGAAACTTTACATGCCAGCAGTAAAACGATGTCAGCGTTGGTGAATCGGATAAGGCATCAATGGCCTCTGAAAAGTGTCTAAATGTAAATCGAATTGAAGCCCCGAAGATCATGGAAGGGTATCCGGATCTGTTCGATGGTTACGGCAAGTTTCCAGGCACAGTAGCCCTGGTGATAGACAACAGTGTTCAATCATCGATTCAACCACGTCGGAGGGTCCCCATAGCAATGCGAGGTTAGCTCAAACAAGAGTTGGAATCATCCTAAAGGAGAAGCATAGTACTGGGTCAGCAATCTGGTGCAACGCGGTGAGCATGGTGCAGGGATTCGTATTTGCTTAAATCCTCTTCATCTGAACAAAGCTTTGAAAAGGCCGCATCTTCAGTTCACAACGCTGGATGAAATCCTTCCAGAATTGGGAAAAGCTAAGGTGTTTTTCACTATGGATACCAAAAGAGGTTTTTTGCACGTCGGTCTGGATAAACCGAGCAGTAAGATTACCACTTTTCAGGCCTCATTTGGTAGGTACCGCTGGAATTGTCTACCATTTGGTATTTCTCCAGCTCCAAAGATTTTTCAAAACAAGTTGCAGGACTGAAAGGCTTCGAATGCTTAGCCGACGACTTGCTCATCTACGGTGTTGGTGACACGATGGAAGAGGCGTTGATCAATCACAACAAATGCTTGCAACAGCTTGTTATGCGTCTGAAAGAAAATAACGTATAGTTAAATCGATCGAAGATGAATATTTGCCAGACTTCTGTGAAATTTTATGGTCACATGCTGACAGATCACAGTTTGCAGCCGGATGAGGCAAAAATATCGAATGTGCTGTGGATAAATTAAAAAACTGAATGTATTGGTGTTTCAGGAAATATCACAGATGAAACTCAGCAACTTTCTCAGTATTTCGGATGCAAAGCTTGCTGAGATTATAGAAGAAACAGGAACAGGCGTTCTATGCAGATCATAATCGGGTGCATTCAACACTTACTTATACCGTATGTTCTCCGTAGAAAGATGGAAGCTACACTGAAGCTAGCATGAGTGAATTTGTTCTGGCCAGGCATGAGTTCACAGATCAAGAATGTCGTCGAAGGATGTGCCATTTGAACTAAATACGCAGCATCTCAACCGAATCCTCCTATGCAAAGCCACGGGATTCCAGTGTACTCTTTCAAGATGATTTCGATGGACCCAGAGACCTCGAAGCTTTGGACTCCTGGAACGGTTTCTGATCGATTGAACGAAAGATCCTATTTGGTCAACGTGGACGGAGCCGATTATCGTAGAAGGCTTGTCCATTAGAATCCGCGCAAGGAACCAGCTACGCAGCACGACCGATTATCGCCATCCAACCTTACAAGTCAACCGACGGAATGTTCAACTTCTACCAAGGAAACCGAAAAGAAAACATCATCTTGTCAAACAATGCCTCAAACCATGGACAGACAGTGTACTGGAGAAACTGCGAATGCAGCGATGCCCGCGATGCAATCGAAAAGGGCGTCAACGTCAACTGAGCGTGTTCATGCTCAAAAACAAAACTGTTCAACAGGAATGAATCGTCCGCCTCGTCTACCAGAGAAACGTAAAGATTATTGTCTGATGTAAATTCAACATTTTTTCTTAGATTTTGTAGATTGGCTAACCCCAAATATACTATATTAACAATACAAGTCACTTTCTTTTTCCACAAACACATGTTAGGCGACCCGTGTAATGCTGGTAACAGAACCATCTGGTGATAAAAAAGGCAAGCGAATTAAATTTTACCCTACGGCCATTTGGCTAATTCATCAAGGCCCATTTTTTATGTTGATTAAAATTAGGGTGGTCCCCATTTTCACGGAAATACAGACACTAACTTTTTTATTTGCAGAAATAGACATTTACATTCTTTGGCAAAATTGAAGCGCAAAAAATTTCATGGAATTTTTATCAAGAAATTTTTTTTGTACCTTAAAAATTGACCGATTTAGAGCAATTTTTTCTCATCAACTTAGGGTGTCCCATAAAAAAATTATTTTTTTGCCCTTACTTTTTTATTTCAATTCCCACCGTAAAGTTGTGTTTGAACAAGTTTTAGAACTTTTTACGACGCGTACTTTGGTATACTAATTCTGCCGCTTACTTCAATAAATCAATAGTTATTGAAGTTTTTCTTAAAAAAATACGCCCTTTTTAAATGTTGATTTTCATTATTGGAGCAAATACAAAAAAAAATTAAAGACGTCATTTGAAAGAACAATTGATATTGTTTAACATATGTGAAAACTAGAGATATGTTATTTCTGTATCTTGAGAAAATCACATTTTAATCTGGAATGGTTTAAGAAGAAAAACTTCAATAACTATTGATTGGTTAAAGTTAGTGGCAAAGTTAATATATCAAAATACGCGCCTTTAAAAGTTCTACATGTATCTAAGAGGGTTTTGTTTATGTGTGAACAAAAGAATATTATGTGGAATTTTACATGGATTTTTGCCAATAAATATGTGTGGATTTTTACCCCTGCACAACTCTGGAGTCTGAACAAGGCATTACTTCTAGAAGAGAATTAGTTTTCCCCATTTAAATGTCAGAAAACAAGCCTACACAGAACTATGACTATTTTCTAAACTTACAAGTAATTTCAGTCAAATTCACTACGTTTATGGTTCAGCCTTCAACATTTGTGGGATATTTGATAGACCTCATGTTGATATCAACCCCACCATTGATTTAATCGCAGGCATGGTAAAATCAAACGCATTTATAGTCAGCTGAAATTTGTTGGTGTTTGCGCTTAATTCAATCCTAGAAATGGTAGTTTCGACTGCGGTTTTTTTTGCGAGTAGTTTTATCCAAACTGTATTACGGTTTGAAACAAATACATATAACCTTACTTTTTAATGAAGATGATAATTTTTTTTACGCATTTTAAAAAACGTCCAACCAATATTACCAACACATTGTACGCATTTTGAACTTCTTTTGCCAGTAATATTTACTCATAAATTACATTGTCACGGGTGAACACACTACGCATTTTTTCACATTATAAAAATGATTAAAAAGCTTTTCTTGACATATGCACAGTATACACAGTAATGAGTAAATGCAATTCACTCTTTGAATCTTTTTCAAGCCAAAATTGTATCTAATTGGATCAATGCATCTCTACTTCGTTTAAGTCGAAAATCACTCTATGGCAATCAATAATAATAATTACAAGCCGTCTTTTTACTATCCTGCTCAAGTTGCAGAAAACCATAGTTGCTTTTTTCGTGACATTCGCAGCTGGCAACAAGTTGAAGTTGCAGCGAGTTGTTCGGAAATCGTTTCCTTAGTTAGGGCCTAGAGGGCAAGTCACTCGGCCACCATGTGGTAACACTCTGAAAAAAAAACACTCCGACAAACTTCAAACACACTCGCCACCTTCTGATAGATAAATTCATTGCTGACACCACTTACACGAATCGATTGTTTGTTTTCTCATTGATTTATTTCCCTCTCGCTTGCACTGAGTGTTCGTGGATTAAACGTCAAAAAATGCATGGTTGCCATATAACATAAAATTTCAATTGTAGTTTGGCCAGATATTTTGATACACAGAAACACCTTCCAACACACTGAAACACAAACACAACGTGTCAAGGTAACTAACCCCCGGTTATGGCCTTAGATTAACGATTTGTGTTTCTTTTCAATTTGTCTGCTGACTACTTTTGGAATATTACGCTACACGCTAAGATCAGAATACCTAAAGATCGTTAAAAAGTACCGATAATCGCTCAAAAGTGCACATACCTGAATAATGCGTAAACACAGATTAGCTAATATTGGGTAATTGTGTTGAGGTAAGATAAACGTTCAGTATTACCGATTTTGTATCGTTACTTTTTACTCAAAATAGGGTAATTTGTTGATGTTTTATTTTACAGAATGCTTAGAAAAAGACATGCAATTTGACAATTTATCCATTTGGCTTAGCTTTACAAATTCTGCACTCAAGGAGAAACAAATGTTCAAATGTATGACAGATTTTATTTAGGAAAAAAGTAGGAAAACGTGACGATCCATACAAAAAAAATTGAAGGTCCATATGTGTCAAGGGAGGCATAGTTAATGGACGTTCCCTAATATCTAAACCTGGAACGGAAAACAGGGAACGTCTTCAAAAACGACAAGGATTTTAGGAAAGAGTGGATGAAAGTGTGTAAGGAAGATGTCACAGGTATTGCGCAGGATTCGAAGGGTAGCTTTCGCCAAATTGTCCTTCGGCAGCAGCGTTTAATTTTGTTTTCTAAGGCCGGACACCGTTGACCGGCTGTCGTTGGCTGCTCTAGTTCTCGCCTGCTTTATAGTCAAAACCGGACAAAAGACTTAGACACTTTACGCTCGTTCAACGGTCCATCACGCATTTTCTTACCAAAACTCCAAAAACTATTGTCTGCTTGGTTGCCTATAGGTACATATCCAGGTCATTTAGTTTTTCAAAGTAGTTTATCCAGAATAAATTTACATATTAAAGTTTGTACAACGCAAAAGTTTCAATAGTGTTTGTTGTTAAGCTCCAGTAATTTTCTTTGAAATAATTAATAATGCTGTTCATAGATTTTTTACATCTACTTAGGATCAGGTACACATGGTATCTACCAAGATATAGGTGAAGGGACCTTCCGAAATGGGTGGAAGTTATCCGAACATCGACTCGGAACAATTTGAACAATCTCAAAACATGTCTTATCAGGACTTTTGCACTCCTCAAACAACAACTTCATTCACCTTAAGCTCGTTCAATTACCGAATGTGTTGTTTCTTCTTCTTTCGTGATCTCGTTCATTTAAGAGCTCTTGTCGGTAAGGCAATTTAGCATACATCGTTCTTCGCTCTGCATTGTCAAGCTCTGCAGCACCATGGACGAAGAAAATGTTTCGAAATAACTTCATTCAGGAGCAGATTTACACAGCTAAAAGTTTATTATTTAATTAAGCTGACTGTACCTTGTTTGCGCATTACACAAAATCTGTTTACTCGTGATGCTCGTCTTTTGAGCATTTTTTTTTTCCGACGTCAAATCCATCCCTGCATAAATACATCATCGCATATCGTTGTACCGACAAGAAGGTATCACGGCGGCAGTTTAGCTGGAGATAAAAATTCCGAGCAGTGTCAACAACTGGAGCCAAATTAGATACATTAGAGGGATCTCTCAGCAAGCACCGAGTCGAAGATGCGTGGAAATGTCACATCCAGTTTTGACTTCACGTAGGGGCGAGGACATGGTTTGGTTTTTCTTCCTCCCCATCATCGTGGGTGGCAAAGTGCTGCTCCACCTCGAGAGAAGAACTGAAGCGTACGGTCAAACGAGGGCAAATGTGTTTACAAAGGAGCTTTCAGTCGTTCCTAGTCAAATATGAGTGTAATTTTATAAACCGTCGAATGAAAGTAATACCATCGCGGGCTGGTGAATCATGAATCAGAATAAGTTACTTCCGGTGGGGAATAAGAAGCTGAGAAAGTCACATCAAACGCCTTTCACGTTAATATCATTACAGCATTGCTTACCTGTACATGTTATGCCACACAACGCTGGTGAACTTCGCCCACAGACAGGCGACATAAAGTGCGCCCAAAGGGTGTCGAAAAGTGTGGTAATTCCCCCACCAGCTGAGTCACAAGATGTTTGTTTTATTCTAATTAATGATTGTAAAACATAAATTAAAAGATAAGCCAGCTGAACGATTCCCAGCCAGCCATTGTGTCGTACTGTCGCACCCCCGAAGGAGTCCGTATACATTTGCAAACAATAACACATCCTTTCGTTGGCAATGTCTCACTTTGAAGATGCTTCCTGCTGTTGCCTTGTTGAATCCGACTTGTGTGTATTCAAATTGATGATTCAAATTGAGCAGTTTAGGGGTTGTAACGATAATTGCTCACGATTCTGCCCGACAAAATTGCGATCTTTGCGACTCAAAGTTGTTGAAAAGTTTGAATACTTGATGTTCGGTACGTGCCAGCTTTATGAACCCAATTTTCTAATTGATATTCTGCACTCGAGTTTCGACTAAACAAGCTTACATCCAGGGCGCATTGGCTCGTCTAAATTCTAACCCCTTGGCTTCCCACTTTCTTCCCAAAGAGCTGCCTCCAGTGACGTCTTGGGAGTGCGACACTTGCTTAGCAACCCAGCTTTCTCGAAACGGCTCATCGATATGCAACACGTGCTGTCTAAGTGGGGTATTCAGTGCGGCACGTTTTCCAGACTGTCAGCTCATCCAAGTCCCCCCCCCCTCGCTCCTAAAGTCACCCACCGAACAAAAGTAAATCGATAAAATTACAAAGGCTTCTGTTCGTTTCGTTCCAGCATTCTCTCACCGACAGACAAAGAACAACATCCAGATAATTTCTTGATAATGTTAATTAATGCAAAACTTCACACTCTCTGACAGTCAAATGGTTGAATAGAAGGGGGGGAGGAGTTTTGCTTTATGCTGCATTCCAGACATAAATCATGGAACGAGATTGGGAAGAGAGGTGGAATGTCGCGTTTAGTTTAAAATCTTCAAATACTTTCAGATGATTGAATCTAAAAGAGAAGAAGTTTCGTGCTTCAAATCAGAGTGCCATTATTCGATGATAATCGAGAAAATTTGACTTTTAAGTAATGTGCTAACTGCTTTATCAGCATTCTTTGGTATCTTTAAATTTCGGTCGACGAATTGGCCGAAAAATAAATAGTTAAACGATTCATTTTTACCTCGTGCAAAATTTCAAAACTCTGACAATCATTACAGTTACAAAATCACATAATAATTCGTCTGACGCTGGTACTTGGGCATAAAGGTGACGGACGCACTGGATTCCACTAAACTTCAAATTTCTGCAAATGCCGAATACTCTCAGAATCTGAAACAAATAGGCGCTGAATTTTCGTTGAACACGAAAAAATCCGGACACAGCACTTTAAGGCATTTTGCAAGTATTTTTTTTTTAATTTTGACTGAATCAAACTCAGAGTGTTTAAAAGAAAAGTAGGCATTGGTTGTTGAGATAAGTTCATTTGTTTATATAGAGGGTGTTCCGATCCAAATTTGGTCAAACAGTAATGTGTGTGAGTCAATCAAAGTTTTTCTTAATAAGCCAAATTCTTCTCCTTTTTCAAGTTCAGTTACTACAGTATACAGAAAAAATATTCAGCAAGGCTTCCTTTTTACCGAATGCGAATGGCCGAGTCTTTCGTTAGACGCCTTCCATAGGTTTTTGTACAGTCTCCTTGTCCACTTTATTCGCCGCAGAACGCCAGTTTGCCTTGAACTGTTTCTCGCTCACAACAGCTTTTTGAGTCTTCTTAAGGTTCCGCTTGACGATGGCCCAATATTGTTCGATTGGGCGGAGCTCTGGCGTGTTGAGAGGGTTCTTGTCCTTGGGCACCACTTGAATGTTGTTGTCAGCATACCACTCCAAGGCCTTTTTTCCGTAATGGCAAGATGCCACATCCGGCCAACATAGAACGGAGCAATTGTGTCGCTTCAGAAAAGGCAGTAGACGTTTTTGTAGACACTCGCTCAGATAAATTTCCTGGTTGAAATTTTTCATTCGATCGTCCCATGAACTTCTTTCAATTAGAGAATCGTATGAAGCTTGCATTAAGATCTTCTGTCAAAATTCCATACGATATTCCTATGAATTCCTCTTGATTTGTCTGCTCAGTGAATAAATGAACTGACGGTCGGATATAATGCGTGCAACCGAAGGTTCCACTATCGATGCGTGAGAGCAATAGTAGCCGTAAACAAAAGGGAAAAATGGTTTTGTTTTGAGACAGCCTGTCAAGTAGCGTCCAAGCATCCGAAAAAGTCTGGGAACAAAACGAATGAACCGTAAGCTACCACCCAGAAGCAAAAGTTGAAAGCATTGGAAAAAGAATAAGTGAAGTAGTTCGAAGAGATGGAAAAGGAGAGATTATTTCTAGAGAAGCAAATGGAGTTGCAGCGAGCGCCGAGGGAGGAAAATATGATGGTGGAGCTATATTTAAAAGAAGTTGGCTCCTACTCGACCGTGGTCTCAAGGAAAAGACAACATTTCGAGAAATTGAAGACGGATGTCATAGTAGAAATGCTTAGGTGGTTTGGATCGGGTAATGTTGGATGATGATGGTAAAACACTGCCATCTATTGTAGCAAGGTAACTTTCCATAGCAATGGAATAATCTAAAAAACGATTTGATCAGGATAATATTGTTGTTTGTGATCATCAAGCTCCTGTATGAAGGGTCAAAAAGGTTTGAGCGGGCCCATAAGCAGAGACACTTACGCGAATGTGGTCGAAGAGCCTACCCTCGTTCCGCCAAATGTTTACAATAGAGCGTAGGCAGTCGCATGCTCTCTACCCAAATCGTGTCACTTGGGTACCCTGATGGTCTCCCTCTATCTCCGTTATATGTTATGTCATGAATACTTCATACATTTGCCGTAGTCATTTGATTGTTTACCTTGTTTTAGAAAATTTTGCTGAAAGTAACCAATATTGTAGTTTCTAGTGGAAGATTCCGCTCGCCGGTCTAGATCCCACAGTAACTCGTCCATGGAGAAAGCTTGGCTCAACTGCTTATAGTCCTGTGGGCGTAATGAATTAGATAAAACAACTTTGTCAGCTTGTATCGCCTTGCGAAACTTTTCCGTGTGCATCAGACGATTTTCTTTTTTACTCGTCAACGAATGCATCTGTTACTTTTATAGGGTGGTTTGGAAATTCATCTATTAATAAAAGAGTAACTATGTTTCATTTCCTTTTAAGTTCGGTATCCGCAATAATCCGGACACCTCAAAACATTAATAAAACATAAATTTCGCATTATATTTCCGTCGTAGTTGTTTATTTCAGATTCATGGGATGTCTTTTTACAATTCGTGAAGACAAAACATAGTTAGACGGTATTTGCAAAAAAAAATTTCGAGCTTTGCGCTTAACTCCGTCCATTAGGGTTTGTACAGACTCTTCAGAAATCGTAGAAGCCGTCTTTGTCCAAATTTGCTGGAATTGTTTGATGTCTTTTATTCCTTGCTTCTTTCCAGAAAGCTTCCGTCTTCATCAGAGCCCAATATCTCTCGGTTGGTCGGCGCTCTGGGCAATTTGGCGGGTTTGAGGTTTTTGGTACAATGTTCACTTGATTTGCTTGGTACCACTCCATCGCAGTTTTAGCATTGTGGCATAATAGGGCCAGAACAAAGGTTTTTCTTTGTGACTTTTGATGGCATTAATGGCATAATAGGGCCAGAACAAAGGTTTTTCTTTGTGACTTTTGATGACGGGTAGCAATCGCTTCTGCCGACACTCTTTCTGATAGATCTCCTTGTTGATTGTGCCTGTAGTGACGAAAGATTTACTCTTTTTGCCACACGTGCAAATGCTTGCCACACAGGGTATTTTTTGGGAAATTTCGATGCCTTCTTCGTTCTGAAATGCTTAGTTGTAGCATTTCTGGCCATAGCAGAATAAAAAGCCAGCCCAGGAAGCTGCTTGAAATCCTCCAGGACATAAGTTTCATCGTCCATAAGAACGCATGAAAACTTCGTCAAATATTCACAGTACAAACGTCGAGCCCGTGATTTTGCTGCCAAGTTCTGTTTGTCATTGCGATTTGAAACTGTTTTTACTATAAACGACTTAAGTACCAAACGTTGTTTTGATTTTTGGACAAAATCAGACGACATCCCTATTTTACGAGCCACCGTTCGAATGGAGAGATTTGGATTTTTCGTTAATATCCTTTTCACCTTTCGGTCCATGTCAAGATCAGCGCTGTCCAATGTTTTTGTCACTTCACGGTTTCCTCTCCACCTCATCGTGAACAGTGAATTCAGGCAAATCCAATGTTTCTGCAAGGTCCCGTATTGACAAGTCAGGATTTGCCGTACGCCCCACTATGGTACGAATGGACAAATTTCGCGACAAAAATCGATAACTCGAAAACCATTTACTTTAGACAGATGATGTCTTCGGGAGATTTAATTTAAAAATGTACATCTATTTTTTGGTTTGGGTAGTGACAGGGTAGTCCCTTAATGTAATAATATTTTCAACTTTTTGTTCTTATGATTTGGAGGGTTTTTGCTTGAACAGAATTGTAGATTTTTCAATTTAATGAAGCTTTGCTGAAATTATTTTACTTCTATCTCATCTACGTTTCGTTTTATAACAGTTTTTCTAACTTTTCTTAGGGTTGGACTTAATAAAACGGTTTTTTTGCTGTAACTTTTTTATTTCAATTTGAATTTGAAAACTCTGCAGAGATGACTATTAGGGTATAAAATGACGCACATTTTGAAGATACAAAAGAGTAATTAGTTATTGTATTAAAAACGCTGTAGGGGTTGAAGTGTAAAACAAATACGTTTTTGCAAGATCCCTTATCTGCAAATATTTGCAAACACAGAGTACGTGAACTAAAAGTACAAACTTCCATCTACAAAATCTATGCAGATTTGTTTGTCCACTTGTGTCCCCTTTAGGAAAAAAAACTCGTTTTAACTTTGGTAGTTTTGCATTTTTTATGCATAATTTTTGATCATCAGCTTCTACAATTATCATCAAATAGCGTAACAACGCGAGTTTTTTTTATGAAAATGTTATTAGCAAATGCTATTTGCCCAAGAAAATGTTATAGCTATTTGTGTTTATTAACATGTATTTATATGCTAATGTTAATATATAATTGTTAATATGCATATGTAAATATATAAATGTAGATGTATTTTGGTATATATATATACCATTATATAGATGTTAATAGAAAAATGTACATATAATGATGTAAATAAATGTTAGCAAACAAATTTAAATAAGTTAACACAGACAAACATACAAAACACTTGCAGTTTCTTCATCGATTAAACGGTCAATTCAAATATTTCTTAGCGACACAGATCGCGCGTATACTCGATTTTCGCTGGTGAGGTTTGTGACATGTTTGCAAAGTTTTTCCAAGAAATTTTCACGACATTTTCAGATAATTATCGTGTTCTAGATTATTATTCATTCTTTCCTGCATCTTCGAATGACATAAGAGTAAGTCAGGTACATGTTTAAGACATTTTTGCTGGTTTGAAAAATCGTGATGCTCCAGTATTTAGGGGCTGTTCATAAACCACGTAGACAATTAAGGGGGTGGGGAGGGGTTTCGAAAAAGTCTACGTTTGTCTACGATGGGGAAGGGGGGGATATACCAAAAGTCTTCGTAGACACAGATGTTTGAAATGAAAATCATATTATGTTTATTTTCATGATACGAATAAACGTAAAAATTTTGGATTTTACTGGAAGCTTTCTAAATTTAATTTACTTATTCTATGAGTCTTGGTTATCTTAGTTCTCGATTGAGCTTAATGCTAACATGCTCCAGTTTCAAGCAGTTTGCTCAGAGATGCACTGCACACAGTTTCGAGCCCTGAACTTTGTAAAAATTGAAACAATACATCAAATCAGTATAATATAGCAGCTAATTAAATAATGGAGCATAACATCCCGTTCACACTACATCCAATATTACGCGATATAGGCTATCTTCATATTAGCATCTATACATCTCAAGACTGTCTACGTTAAATTTTGGACACCAAAATAATAGTAGCAAAACAAAATTTACACATTATTCAAAAATACCGATTGTTTATTTCACAACAATAGATTCATATCTACATAAGAAAAAGTTGATAAAGATGTTAATCCTTCTTTCTGTTAAATTCTCGAACTTCCTGTGGTACACCCGCGATCAGGTTCCGTTCGGTATCCTCGGAAACGCCAGCCGTGACGATTCTCCATCTTCTCTTGAAATCATCGGTGCCATTTGCTTTCTTCTTAGTTTCGAAAAATTTCTGCTTAACTAGAGCCCAGTACTTCTTGGGCGAAGTTCTGGACAGTTTGGTGGATTGGCTGTATTTGGCACATATATGACCTCTTGTACCTTTTTCCATTCCCGGACGGATTTCGCATAGTGACGAAAAAGACTGGAGAGTCGTAGTTTCTGATAAACAATAGCAACTGCTTTTGCAGACATTCTTTCTCGTACACATCCTTATTGATAGTGTCGGTAGAGACGAAACTTTTAGATTTTCAACCACAACAACATATGGCATGCCAAATCAAATACTTATTCGAGAATTTGGACACCTTCTTTGTCCGACAATACTTGGCAACGGCGTTCCTTTGCATTGCGGTATAAAACGCCAGAACCTTGAAGCGATTCAAACTCCTCGAGTACGTATGTTTCGTTGTCCATTTTTATATAAGAAAATGTTTGCAAAACATTGGTGTCAAACACCTTAGCACGTTTTTTGCAGTTAAATTTTGCATGTCATCACAGTTGGGCACCTTTTTCGCTTTGTACGCTTCAGTCCTTGCCCCTGCTTCACTTTTTGTACATATGATTCTGACTTCTCCGCCACATTTTGCACAGAAAGATTGGGATTTTTCTCAATAATGGCTATCACCTTCTTGTCCATTTATCGGGACAAGTTTCCGATCTACAGTCAAGTGCTGGCCAAATGATTTGAAACACATAACACGGTATTTTTGGGAATTTTAGTTCCTTGGCAGGATCGCGTACCGGTAAATTCGTATTTCGCTGTCGTTCGTAAAAAATGCGAGTCCACTTGATTCAACGTCATTTTACTGAATGTAACAAGAATGTAAGCATGTTTTACCACGAATTAAAGTGGAGAGTTTCAGCTGTCATATGAGCGAAACATTTTAGCGATCCGTGAAATAATTCAAAATCTACACAGAAATAAAAGTGTCCGAAATAAACGTTGACAGGCTTTAGACAGTAATTTGAGCCTGTTGGTTGTGTTTCTCTATTCGTTTTTCACAACCTCGATAGATCGAATGCATGGTACTAGCACAATAGTAAGTTTATGATGTCAACCACCGAAGCAACACATCTCTGTCATAATTGGTTGCAGAAACTTGATTGTGACTTAATTGAGTCACATTGCAGTTACTTTGCAACAAGTTGGCTACTAGGGCATTAAGTATTTTTATTTGAATGAGATGATATTTGATAGTTAGCTTGCTTCCATTAGACAAACATTTACTAGAGGGTTTTAGCGCACGGGAGACAAAGTAGAAAATAAAATAAGAGGTCTGGGAAGATGTCAACTTGCTTTGGAAAACTTTCCAAGAAGATAAACTGAACTTGATATCTAAAGTGAAAACAAAAATAGCTGCATATGCTTTTATTGTGGACTGCATTTTGGTAGAAAAGTGAAAAGCATCCACTGCAGATATTTCAACGAAGAAATTAAGGCCACTCAAGATTCTGTAGCAAAGCCAGGAAGAAATTCTTTGTGAAGTCGACGAGAACGGATCTACGGAAGTTCTATGGATAGAATCACGTTTTGTCGAAATCATTGGACTTGACATCCAAGAAACAATTCCACCAGAATAACTTCCACTGATAAACTTAAATTATTGGTTCAAGCAGCCAAAGTGTGGGCATCTTTAGCTTTTGCATAATTGATTGTTATAATTTTTTTATTTATGCAGTATTTTATGAAATAATTAAAATTAATAACTGAATAACCTGATTGTTTGAGTTTTATTTCATAAACTGTTTCTCAAACCGTCACAGCCACATATTGTAGAACATTTTCCATAAATTAAAAAATTGAATTTGATAAAGTCTACGTAGACTTTAAGGGGGGGGGGGGGTGGGAAAAAGTCTACGAAAGTCTACGATGGGGGAGGGGGGGTTTGAAAGTGTCAAATTTCGGTCTACGTGGTTTATGAACAGTCCCTTATGGAAAATCTTACATTTGAACTAACTTCGCCTATATTTTGGCTCTTCAATTTTTCACTTGATTCAGGAAAATTTCCAAAAATTTGGAAAACCTAATTCTTTACACCTTTACACCAACCATGTCAAAGCGCTGTACACTGAGTTTAGCATGACCTTTGACCGTATTGACATTCCTTTTTTTTTTTTTTTGGGGGGGCCTAGAACTGCGTCCACTAAGTTGAACTTTTGTGGTATACCCCTGTTTACCCTCACCATTTGTCAAGTGACCAGCCTAAGACGCGTCTCCCAGTCAGGCAAAATTGAGTTTATAAAACCCACCACCTTCCCATGAATTGCAGTCCAAATTTCTTTAGGTTGCATATAACCACTGTACAGAAATTTAAGTCTGCTCTTGTATATAGCATAACAACTGCAAAGCAGATGTTCCGAGGTTACACGGCAGATCTCATTCTGAAACTGGCCAATGTT
This sequence comes from Aedes japonicus, assembly GCA_034211315.2. Lineage (NCBI taxonomy): Eukaryota > Metazoa > Arthropoda > Insecta > Diptera > Culicidae > Aedes > Aedes japonicus. The sequence goes on from JASCZW010009829.1 coordinate 25,941, forward strand.
TTTCAAATGATATCTACTCGGGCAATGTCCGGTTACTAGGCCAGTATAGGTACAAAGAACTCCCTTATTGAGCTCCAGAAGCTTTTTACTAATTGTAACATTTGGAATTATAAACCTTTTCGCTTGAGAACACTTTGTGGTGACCAACCAATTGGTCATCACCCTTTGCTCTTCCCATTCCTTTGTTACTCTACAAGGTAGGAAAAATAGGATTTTAGGATAAATTTCTCAAATGATTGTATCCATGTCCATCGTATTTAATAAATCGACAACAGATAGCCAGTTTTAATCGGAAAAAGTCACACTTTTGGAGCTCCTTAAGGCTCACATCTAGGACCTCTACCTTTAAACTTGTCTGTCAATGATATTTCTTTCAGATTTAAGCTGGTCAGAATTCCCATCCATGCAGATGACATGAAACTATTTATGTAAATTTAAAATGACTAAGATCATGTAACTTATGTAAACGAAACATTATTATTTGACAAATGGTGCAGAAAAAGCTTACTAGAAATAAATGTTAGGAAATGTAACTTAATTACTCTGAACTGAAATCGTAGAAAAATGCGAGAGAGTCAGAGATTTAGGTGTTATTGTAGATTCTACGCTTCATTTTATCGACCATTAAAACACAATTATCCATAAAGCAACCAATATGCGTGTCCAAAACTTCCATGACCAATATACGATCAAAACATTGAAAGTTGCATATGCCAGGTCCATTCTGGAATATTGTAGTTTCATATGGTCTCCTTGTATGAAACGCATGAACGATTAGAACCAGTACATAAACAGTTTCTTTTGTATGCTCTCCGTAAATAAGGCTGGACAATATTTCCCCTTCCGTCTTCCCAAGCAGCACACTTGTTGCAATTCTAACTTCAATGTGACTTAAAAAGGTCACAATCAAGTCATTGTAACCAGTTATGACTGTTTGGTGTTGCATGGGTTACGAAGCACGATGAGTGCTTTTTGACATTAAAACTCTAAAAGAACGAAGAGAATTTGCCATGATCTCTTTTGCTAACGATATTCTATCACATTTCTTCCCTAACTTATTTTTGTAGTCTTAATTTCTACACCCTTCGGCATTTGTGGAATTGGAATTTGTTTGCATTAAATACCAATCAGACAAGCTATACAAAATTTGACCAATTAACCGATTGATGACTCTCTATAATCTGCATTGTAAATCAATTGATTTAACCATGTCACGTAGTAACCTAAGACATTATTTCATTTCTAGGCGACCTTCAAGAAGATAGAACTAAGTGTAAATATGAAGCTTACGATCGGTTGATGACATAAATAAACAAATAAAATAAAATGGAAATAATGCATATAAAGTGTTTCCCCATTTAACGGTTTCCGACATTACCGAAATTTAACCGACTCCGCCATCTCTATTCAAATGGTTCATTAATTCACCAGCCATACCAGAAAAAAAGAACACAACAGAGACAGGCACGGGTCAACGCCACACCAGCCCGAGCGGGCCCGATTGATGATCCGTGTTAAACATCCGATTCTAGGAATGACGCCCCCCCTCTTCCTTCAAACCCCTCCCACCAACCCAATCAAAAAAAGTGGAAACAAACCACATTTTCCTCATCAACACGGTCACGGCACATTTCCTCGATTGGAAATCCGTTGGTCACGGCCAGTACCCGCGACGACGCCCAGCCACGGCCTCCGCCATGATGCCGGTTTGGGTTGATGTGGTTTTCCAATTTCTTTTTTTTTCCTCGTTTCTCGTTTCTCGTTTTTGGGCTTTGCTATTTACGGTTCACGCTTCCTGATTGATTGCTTCCGATTGGATGGGTTTAATTTTTGTAAAAAGGGATTTTAACAATTTTAATTACGCCAGTGTCGGAGTCCTGCGGTTTGCATGGACTATGGAGGTTGCGTGAGCGCGTCTTTTGTGGCCATGTGTCAAACGTGTGTTGCATTGATTGGGTAAGATCGATTGCGTCTTTGCATTTGAATCAAACACGATTCAAATCTGCGCATAAAATTGAAAACGATCAAAGTGAGCTGAGAAATCAGTCGGCACAACGTACCAAAAAAAAAAAAAGAAGCCTACTATGGGGGAGGAGTTAGCTCCGGTCAAATCGATAAAAAATGGATTTTCTGCATAAGTGCGTCTGATTGGATCTGACGGCTCTTTTCGATTGTTGTGGTCGTCGTGCGTGTTCCGTGTTGTTGAAAGAGCTGGCTGAGGGCTGCCCGACCAATTATTGAACGATGTACGATGGAATGAAAAATTGCTTGCCAATGATTAATGGTTAGGTTCGGTGTTTAAAATGGGCGATAGGTTATTGAGTGTTGTTCGCCGATGGGGTCGGACTGAGGACATGCTAGCCGGAATGGGATAGATGGTCAATATTAAGGGTGTTCTCCAACATTTGTTGGTGTACTTGAACGAATGCATTCTGTTTCAACTAAGGCAAGAAAAAGAGTTCTAGTATTTGTATGCTTAAGACAATTTACTCTCATGACACAAATAAACGCCGTCACGTAATCTTCTAGGTAATTAGTACCAGTTTTTGGAGGGGTGCTTTATTACAGCAGTCACATCTTGTTGTCGGTGTCTCGTGTGAATAAGTAATATTCATTACCACTAGGCAAAGTGCACTAATAACTTGCCTTGTTCTTCGTAACTTCTTATGCTCCCAAAGTGGTAGACTCGTGGCAGTTGACTGCTCCAAACGAAGACTCATGTTACGAGCAAGCTCCAGCACAAGAGGGATTATCCTAATAAAAGTTTGAATGAAGATACGGTTCTCTATCTAGGAGGAAATTGAAGGGTTCAATTGTCGGTGTGCTTAGAAGAAGGGACGGTGTTACAGTTTGTGGATATTTATGAAATAGCGAAATGAAATTTGGACAATCCTTAGCAGCATTTAAAAACAAAGTGCCAACCTTGAGCAGGGCTAAACGTCATACTTAGGGCACACATGTTTTCAATATTTTGACCTGCTAAATTGTCCACTTGAACATAATGGAAGAAAACAACGGTGAAAAATTATTCGCAATTATTTTTGATACCCATCCGGATTGTGGCAAATCAAAGGTGGTCAATTATTTAATTGCTGAAATAAATTGCAGTTTTGTTTATATATTGTATCATCACATAAAAACACGAAAATGACTGCGAGAAATTTCGGAACTGAAAAATTCAGCATAAGAGATCCCAACGTAAAGCGTCAGCTCAAGACAGCAGCTGCCAATAAGAGATCTGGACAGTAAATTCTACTGTGATGGAGAAACAGTGAAAACGTGCCTAGCCACGATAGGTAAAGCCTGTCCACGTTAAATTTCGGACACCAGAGTATTAGTGACAAATTTACAAATAATTCATCGAAACCAATTGTTTTTCTCACAATAATAGAGTTATATCTACATTAGAAACAGTTGATTGTGATATTAGTCCTTCTTTCGGAATAATTCTTGAGCTTTCTGTGGTACAACCACCATCAGGTTCCGTACGAGATCCTCAGATTCGCCCGCTTTGACGATTCTCCATCTTCTCTTGCAATCATCATTTGCTTTCTTCTTAGTTTTGCTTTCTTCTTAGTTTTGAAAAGTTTCCGCTTAACTAGAGCCCAGTACTCCTCTATTGGGCGAAGTTCTGGACGGTTTGGTGGATTGGCTGTTTTTGGTACGTATTTTACCTCTTGTAGCTTATACCATTCCAGGACGGATTTCACAGAGTGACATGAGACCACAACAGAGCGGGAGAATCGTGGCTTCTGATAAACGATTGTAACTGCTTTTGCAGACATTCTTTCTCGTACACACCCTTATTGGTAGTGCCGGTAGAGACGCTAATTTTAGATTTTCGACCACAACTACATATGGCCTGCCAAATCAAATACTACTTCGGGAATTTGGACTCCTTTTTTGTTCGGAAATGTTCGGCAACGGTTTTCTTTTGCATTGCGGAATGAATAGCCAGACCCGGAAGCTGTTTTAGCAGCAACAAAACTGACATAGTTTGTTGCAGTTACTTGATTGTGACTAAATTGAGTTACATGCAAGTAACTTTAACAAATTTGCAACAAGTGTGCTGCTAGAGGAGCAGTGTATGGTATTGTTCGTTGGCGACCAAGGCATTCGCACACGTGCGATGGAGGTGCGTCTTCAGAAATTTAACCGCTGCTTCCCAGATGCCGCCGAAATTAGGTGATCTCGGAGGGATGAAAGAGAATTGGATTTCTTTCTCAGAGCACTGTCTTGTAACATCCAGGTGGTTCTGTTGCGTGCGAAAGAGCTTTAGGAAATCGTTCAGCGTGCGTCGAGCTCGGATAAAGTTGGTTGTATTTTCACGATAAATTGTCCGTGGTATTCCTCGACATGCCACGAATCTCTTCAGGGAAGCGATGAACGAATCCGCGGATAGGTTTTCAACGAGTTCAAGGTGCATCGCTTTTGTTGATAAGCAAACGAACACCGCTACGAATGATTTTTGCGGAGCAGCTTTTCGAGCTGCTGGCTGAAGATAGAATGGACCGCAAAAATCCACTCCAGTATTAAGGAACGACAATGTTGGTGATACTCGAACAGGAGGTAGGCCATGATTTTTTCGGCGGAACTTGGCCGGCTGCGGAAGCAGGACACGCAGTCGTGGTTTACTTTTCTAACAATATCGCGCAATCGGAGAGGCCAGAATTTTGCACGAACGATAGCTGTAAGGAGCGTAGGTTTCGCATGCAGATGACTAAGATGATAGTATCGAACGACTAGTAGAGGTAATGGGTGCTTTTTATCCGGATCATAGGCTGCTTTTGGGTATACGGAAGTGCCCTCTTATGCGAAGAACCCCATTTACGAGCGCTGGCTATTTTGACCAGGCTGACTAGAGCGTCTTCCAATTCACCCGTAGATAGGCGTCCGAAACTCCTAGCTTCGTGATCACGCTTCTTCAAGACTGTTGCATTTAGGCAACCGAGCGAACTAGACTGTAGAGAGATGATTTGAATTCAATAATGGTACGACTGTAGGAAGCGAAACCGTCTATCCTGGAGTTGTTCAGTGCTGAAGAGATCATCGGACGTTCGAACAATATTGGGCCAAAACCGGTTGGATTGTAGCAACCACTCAGGTCCTTGCCACCACAGCATGTGTTCAACGAGCTCTACTGCTGGCATGCCACGGGACATGACATCTGCTGGGTTTGCGATACCAAGGATTTCTCCATCTCCCAAAAGCGGTGTTTTGCTGAATTTTCGTCACGCGATTGCCAACGAATTTTTGCATCGAGATGGCGAAGCGGATAACCAATGGACGACAATTATGGAATTCAATTCAAAATTTCAGGGACTAAATAACTATATATTAGCTATGTTTTGGCATAATTTATTCAATTTCCTCCCCCAAGCTGAATACTCGTACATTTCTCTTAACACTGCGAGGCTTTGTTCATCTTCCTTGCACAATTTCTCCCAGTTTTTCTTTAAAGCTTCATCGGTTTTGAATGTTTTTCCGCTTTTCTTCAAATTCTTCTTCTATATCGCCCATAACTTTTCGATAGGACGAAGTTCTGGTGTATTTGGCGGGTTCGCCTCCTTCGGGACCACATTAACGCTCTTCACTTCGTACCAATACATTACAGGCTTGGCGTAATGGCACGAAGCGAGATCCGGCCAGAATAGCGTGGGACCACGATGAGAGCGGAGGAAGAGCAGCAAGCGCTTCTGCAAGCATTCCTCTCGATAAATCTGTCCGTCCGCACTCGCAGATCGCCTGTTACAACAGGTACTTATTCGCGAATTTGTCCATCTTTCTCTTCCGGAGCTTTTCCGGAACCTCCATGCGCGACGTACCGACAAGAAACTCGAGGCCGTGGATGTCCGCCGTGGTGTCCGCCTTGATATATGTCTCGTCGTCCATGACGAGACAGCCTGGCTTGACCAGCCTCTCACGGTACAGCTTCCACGCACGCAATTTAGCCACCGTGTTTTGCTTGTCAGCCCAGTTTGACGCCTTCTTGGCCTTAAAAATACGTAGCGCAGCTCGCTTCATGGTCTGCTGGATGAACCACTTGGACGAATTGACCTTTTTGGCCACGTCTCGGGTGGAAAGGTTCGGGTTATTCTTAAAGTACTGCCTTATCTTCCGCGCCTTCTCTGGGTATTCCGTTTTCTGTTTTCAGCCGCTTCCAGCGCGCCGCTCGATGGTCTTCGTCTCCTGGAACATCTTCACAACGCAGGACACGATGGAATGGTGGATTCCAATCCTTTTGCCGATCCATCTGTGCGACTGACCAGGATTATCGATCACAGCGCCCAATATTTGTTGGCGTAGCTCTTCTTGTTTCAAATGCATCTTGAAAACTACTTGACAGATCGCGATAAAATTTTGCACACATAACACTATAACACTCTAAACTAGTATTACCTAAAAGTTCATTAATGTTTACCTTCGCGATAAAAAGTTACACCCAAAACAAAGTATCGCATTTTTTCCGAGTCCAAACTTTACTTTCGTCTTTGATGAGTTGGAACAATCAAAAAGGCAATCAAAGCTCTCAGCATAGGCTGCTGTGCTCAAGCATGTTATAGGTAACTTTTTAAAGCTTACATACGCCTTCAATCCAGCAGTTACAGATGTACTAAGCGTTTGGGTGGCTAAGCATACGTTCATTTCCGCATATAGAGCCAGTTGCACGTAGTTTACTGTCAACTTGGGAACCAACCGAGGAAGACATTCGATGTCCTCGTAGAACAAGTCAACAATATGCTGAAAACTGCACATTTGACCCTCAAACACGGCGTTGTGCTTCAATAAATTGTTACGCGCAGATTTGACAAAATATTTTCTTCTTGTTAAAAACAAACCAAGTGCGTTCTATGCTCACACCTTATGATTTAAAAAGCGCTCGGATTGTAAAGTTTTGGTCGCAAACTAACAGTTTTGGTATAGCTCAGGCTCCGATACTAAATTAAATCCCTCGTGGACGATGTTTTTCAGACGATCTGTGGTCAATGAGCTTGAGTTGAAAAAGTAGCCGAGGGCTTGCTTGAAACCACTTTTAATAGACTTCACCATACACTGACTCTGTACATTTTCTATAAGACCAGATAATTTTTGACTGCCACCTCTCAGGAAGAAAACAAATCACTTCAATTTGTACCATGACATGTTTGTGTGAGTGAAACCTATCCCATGCATGGTAATACGCGTGTGTGTGTGAACGCACCAAGCAGTAACTACTATTTTTGCGATTTACCGTGTCCATTTTGTATAAGACCATTGACAGATTCGCGTGTTTTCATTTTGCTGCATCAAAATGCCCAAGGGAAAAGTGCTCACGGAGAAGGAGAAGGGAATAATCGGGGCATTTCACCAAGAAAAAGTGTCGATAAGGAAATCGGACGGCGGATTTGCCGGTCCCATCAAGTTGTGCGCAATTATTTCGCTAATCCTGAAGGATACGAAAAAAAACAAAAGAGCTCCACGGAAATCAAAGCTAACCGATCGCGAGAAGAGGGAGATAGTTAAAACAGCTTCGCACTCGACTAAATCCTTGATGCAAATCAAGCAAACTTTGAATTTGAAGGTTTGCCGGGAGACAGTTTGTCAGGTTTTGGTGAAAAGCTCTCATATTAAATGGGCTAAAAAGATTAAAGCTCCTAACCTTACAGCTTCTCATGTTGAGAAACGGTTGAGTTTTGCAAAAGCTCACATGAATTGACAGTGGGATTTGGTAAGCTTTGGTTAGATGTTATTTTTCTGAACGTTTAGTATTCCACTATGTGTGTATGTGTGTGTATGTACAATCCAACGCCCACCGTCCGGCAGTGATTTTATGGAAGAAAAATGTTTGCTGTTAAACGAACTTTTGTCCACACGACAAACATTTTTAGCCCGGGAGTTGGAAGGTGATAGCTCTGTTGAGTTCCAGTGACCCATTTCAGAATGCCTGGTTACTCACGTCCATTCCGAGGTCACTTTCACTTAAAACCAGCCCCGCATAAACACAATACAAACATCAAATGGAAATTAGTATTGTGCATACACTTCCATCATCAAGTCATATTGTTTTGACGATGGCACGTATGTAGTAGTATCGTTCAAATTTAGTTATAATCGAATAGACCTCACCGGAAATTGTTGCTGATGTTCAGTCTTCATTTGGACGGTCACCCTGTGATGCTAAAGGATGCATTTATGTCTCTTAAGGAGAAGCTCTCCGCTATTCGGCAAATATTTCCACATCATCTTTTTCGCGTGGAACAGCACGAATATATTTAGTACTTCGTGCACTAATGAAATATAATGAAAATCGCTGGCAAAAAAACACTTTCGAGTAGAAATTAAACTTGAAAAATCACAATCACTAGGCAATGAATGAAAGAAAATTCACAGCTCTCCCTCTGTAGACCACGTGATGAGTGCATCTGAAATTATATGCCAGCCACTCAGACGCACTGACGTGCATGCGCGTTAGCTTCGATCATTGCTTCTGACCAGCAAATGGCCGTTTTTTTACATTTCACTTCTTCTTTTTTTCACTTCACACTCTGCCATTTATCAAAATCCCTCGTTATGACGCGACTCTATATCGACTTCAGAACTGCTAATAATCATGAATACACTCGCGACCAAGCGGAAAAATACTCTAATTTAACCTTTTTACCCGGGTGGCGCAATACATATAGTAAACAAAGCAAAGCTGATTTAACTCTGCCTCCGGGTGCAAAAAAATAACTATTAAAATGGGGAAATGCTACCGATCATTACATATTTTGGGAGGGAATCGATTATATTCACTACGTCGTACACAAAACACGCGGAGGTTTTATGATTTAACTGTTTGCTTAAGTTGAATTACGAGTTAATTTTGATATTTTGTTTCGCGAAAACGACGCAGCAAAAACAAAACACGTCAGTTTCAAAGCACGGCTTGCTGCGATCTCCGGAACGTTTGGTATTCCACTATGGCTCTAAAACCGGTAAAATTATTCTTGATTTTTTAACATGTTTATGTGATGAGAAATTATTTTCTTCTCAAACAACATTATCAGGCTTCACAATGATAGTTAGAGCAGTACTGGCTCTCTGCTGCAAGTTCGTGAATTCTTTGCGGACTTTCGTTTCAAACTCCATGAAATAGTGTGGATTTGCGTTAGTCAGATACGTCAGTCGTTAAGACACGCTCATTTCATCGATAAAAACGTGTACCAATTTCTCATCTGCCGATAGCCCGGCCACCCTAAACTTTAGAATCTGCAGGATGGTGGTAGAGTAACCTTCTTTGATATCAAATTTGGACAGCCAACGCTTGATCGTGTCGACAGATGGCAATGTAAAAAAAATTGCATTTGGCGGTACGCTTCATTAGGGCAGTAATGCAGAACAATTTCCATGTTTCGCATTTTGTCCGAATACCTGGCATCTCTTTGCTTCCTATTTTTATTTGTCTGCAGCTCTAAGATGGCTTTTAACTCATCTCTCTCCATCGTCAGAGCTCTAACTCTGGCCTTTAACTTAGTAATTTGTTTCTGTTTCATCCGCATTTTCTTTTTTAGATCAAAATTCTGTTCTTCCATTAGTACTAACCGTTCCATACCGACCGCGATCTTTTCGACGTCTCCGGTGTAATCGTGGTCATGCTTGATAGTTGCACTCGTGCTGATGTTTCTGGGAGATTTACTCAAAATACATGCAACCGACTGCCTCAGCCAATTTCCACCCAGTTCCATTTCACCAGCAACATCAATATCATTTGGAGTACACCAGGAGGGGTCGTCTTTCATCGGAGGTTCATCGGTAGAGTTTTCGTTTGCGGAGAGATGACCATGGTCACTCTCTGAAATTCCGGGAAATAAGGACGGTTGCGCATGGAGATACAACCTAAGGTTAAACGATGGTTTTTATTTAAATTGATGAAATTTTAACGATGATTCCGCCCTTACCCGTGTGACTTATTTAATGGATTGAAAAAATCTGAATCGCGGAAATGAAATGAGCGAATGACACTGCTTTTACTGATCGAAACATTGTTTTAAAATTTGATTCAGTTGTCCACCTGTCTTTATGAGTAAGGGCCAAATATGAAGCTATATACCATTGTTAGTTTTAAAATTTGGCAACCTATTTAAACTTAAACTAAAGCAACAATTTTAAAATCCTAGGGGAGGGCAACCAGATTCCGGTTGATCTGGTGATGCGATGTCAGGCAGCGTGCCCTGTACCGATTGATAGACTCACTAAAGCGATTGTCGAGCATTTTCATCTCGGCCAGACGGTGGACCTCAGATGTTCTTGTCCTCAGAGGGGTGTTCAGGATCATCCTGAGGAATTTATTTTGGACACGCTGAAGTTTCAGGTGATGTGTTTTAGCGCAAATCTCCCAGATTGGCATGCCGTATTCGATGACTGGAAGTATGATTTGCTTGTAGACAGCAAACTTGTTTTTCAGGGATAATGTAGACCTTCTGTTGATCAATGGGTACAGTAGCTTCAACAGAACGTTACACTTTGTGACAATTTTGTCAACCTGTTCCCTGAAGATAAGCTTGCTGTCTATGGTAACGCTAAGATAGACAGCTGATTTGGCTGTTGTATAGGTTTATTTTACAGTCCTCAGGCGGAACAAGTTTGGGAGAGTTGGAGTGTGGAAATAGGATGACCTGGGTCTTCGCCGCGTTGATACAGATCTTCCATTTGGTTAAGTATTCAGACAGAACATTCAGGTTTCGCTGCAGTTTCGCTGTAAGCGCTCTTGTCGGCGAACAACGACAGAGATCCATTTTCAGATAGCAGGGGTATGTCCGAGGTGAATAGGTTGAACAGACGTGGACCAAGTATACTTCCCTGCGGAACACCGGCGGAGATTTCCTTTGCATCAGAAACTGCACCTTGCAGCGAAACACGGAATGTGCTAATTTTTGATTATCTTCACCAGAAAGATGGGAAGATTGTATCGATGCAGCTTGTACACCAAGCAATCATGCCACACGTTATCAAAGGCCTTATCGATGTCGAGGATTTTAATGACTCGGTTAAGTTGGTGAATAGTTGACCGACCACGTCGGACGCCAAATTGTTCGAGCAAGATGTTAAGCTCATCGGCAGACGAGAGAAGCCGACGGTGGATCGCTTTCTCAAACAGCTTGGATATTCCTGAGAGAAGGCTGATGGGCCTATAGCTCTTAGAACATGAAGGATCTTTCCCAGGTTTCTGGATGGGGATGACCTACGCTGACTTCCTACACGTGGGGAAGTAGCCAAGTCGGAGGCAGTGATTGAAAACCATCGCCAGATGATTATAGAACTGAGGGCTCAATTGCTTGAGCTCCAAGTTCAAGATGTTATCGAAACCTGGGGCCCTCATGTTCTTTGAGCATTTGACATAAGTCAACAATTCGTCAGCTGAGATCTCCAACTCCTCTGTGTAGTCGTTGGGGCTTAGATGGATGTTAGTAATAAGCGCGCTAACGGCAGCTTCATGTCGGCTGACGATGTTTTGTCCGAGATTATGGGAGCTGACGAAGTGTTGACTTATTTCAGCAGCCTTTTCTGCAGGAGTTATCAATCGATCCTTAGAAACATTGCTGTCTAGTGGGATCAACGGTGGAATGGGCCTTGGCTTGGTTTTTAATATTTTGGTCAACTTCCAGAATGGCTTAGCACAATCTGGGAGAGAGCGGATCTTGTCGGAAAAATTGTTATTTCTGAGGTCCACCATTCTGGCCTTAATAATATTAGAAACTTGATTGCAGTGACGTTTTAGAGTTGGCAAACCAGTTCGCTGGTATTGCCTCCGAATGGCGTTGCGTAATTGTATCAAATCTTTAGTGGGTCTATCAATGGGTACAGAGTTGCTCACCTGTTCAATCGCTGGGATATGTTGATCCCGGGATATGTTGGCATGTGGAAGTTTTTGAAGGAGGGAAATGATTCTATGGTGATTTGAGACTCTTACGTTATATGAGGAGGAAGGGGGGAGAGGGTACTCTCAAACAAATGGAACCCAAATTTCTGCATAACTCGAGAAATAATCAAGCAAATGGAATCAAATTTAGAATGGACGAGTTTTTTAAGGCATGAAATGTTTTGTGGTGGTTCAAAGCCCCTCCTCCCTCTCTAAAAGGGGTCTCCTCATAAATGAAACAAATTTCAAACAAACATGAGAACTATACCTACCGCTATGCAATTTGTATGCAGGGGTTTTTGGGACCGGGAAAGGATCTTATTATAGTTCGACACCCCTCCCGCCTTTAGAAAGGCGGGCTCCTCATGCAAATGAAAACTATTTTCTGCATAACTCAAGAACTAATCAAACAAATGGAACCAAATATGGTATGTGGAGGTTTTGTAGGCAAGAAATGTTTCTACGGTGGTTTGAGACCCTAACAAAAGAATCCAAATTTAGCATGTGTGAGGTTTTAAAGGCAAGAAAGGTTTCTATGATGGTTTCAGATTCCTCTTCGCCCTGAAAGGGGGGGGAACCTATTCAAATGAAATACAATATTCTGTATAACTCGAGAACTAATCAAGCAATTTGAACCAAATCTGGCATGTGGAGGTTTTTGAAGGAGAGAAATGTTGTTATGGTCATTGAGACTCTTCCGCCTTCTGAAGGGGTGGGGGGGCTCTCAAACAAATGAAACATAACATTTCTGCATATCTCGAGAACTAATGAGGCAAATGGAATCAAGTTTGGCATGTGGAATTTTTGAAGGTCAGACATGATTTCTATGGTGGTTTGAGACCCTTTGCCCTCTGAAAGGTAGTGGGGGGCTCTCATACAAATTAAACGCAATTTTCTGCATAACTCGAGAACTATTCAAGTAAATGAGAACCACATTTGGCATGTGGGGGTTAGTGGAAACAGGATTTTTATTTATATTAAAATGGTTTTCTGTCTGACTGTCTGTCTGACCGATCGGAGTGAAAATATGTATGCAGGTATTTTTGGAGTAGGAAGGCTCTATGATTGTTTGAGGCCGCTTCCCCCTTCCGGGCTCGCATACAAATGAAACACAAATTTCTGCATAGCTTGAGAACTTATCAAGCAAATGGAATCAAAAATGGTATGCGGGGTTTTTTGAATGCAAGAAATGTTTCTATGGTGAATTCAAAAACAAATTTCAACTAATCTGACAATTATCCAGGGTAACTAAGCCACAGACTGTGTATTGTCTGGGTAAGAAGAATGTTCTGATAGAAGTTTGAACTTCCTTATTAATCAAAAAAATCATTAAAAAAAGCGTCAATTCTATGTAATGTTCTATTCATTTAGTTGCATGCGTAGCAACGCTCGCACCTGGGATCAGCTAGTATTAAATATTTAACAATAAACCATACAAAAATATCCGTTGTAAAAACTTCGTCAAGATACAAAATACAGGGAGGTGCGAGTTAACAGGAGTAGCTGTTCAAAAGGCAGTCGCTTCTTTGATGCAGCGAAATACATTGTCTCTGTAAAATCTGCTAGTGTTGCTGCAACGTTTGATGTGTATAGGCATCGAATTGAAAAAACATTTAACCTTTAAAAAAACAATAGAATCATGAATTACTCGAAATTTATACTTTTGAAAAACAAAACGAATTTTGTGAAGCTCCGCACAAAAAATATGGTGTTTTAACATCTCATCCGCGTTTCTAGTGTTATATCTTATGAATATCACTTCCTCTTTCAGTTCGATTACAACAAATATCGAGGCAGCAAACCGTTTATTACTTTTAGGAATGTCAAAAAACTCTTTGCTTCCCGGATAGGCCACTGTAAGGCATCTATCAAAAAGAGGAGGAAGTGAACCCTGTTACATATGATCTCAAGATCAGAACGCATTATCTTTATTTTTGCAAAACGCTGTAATCTCGATATTTGTGTGTGTTTAGAAATCGGAGGGCCAAACTCAATGTGAGGGAGAGATGATAGATTTGTGGCCAATTGTATTTTTACTTACAATAGGTAAATCATCTTTTCAATCGGCAGAGAAGACCGTACTTCTTGGCTATATTTTCTTGATGACATCGTCACCGTGAGAGTCAAGTTCCAACCTTATCATCAATAATCACGCCAAGATATTTAATTTCACGAACGCGATCAATTGTTACATCATCAATTTTAACAGAGACGTCTTCGTTAACTCTGATTCCAGCGAAATTACCTTACGAATTCAGTTTTACTCATGTTTAATTTCAACTGTTTGTACTTTAACCATACTACTTAGAGCAT